>JAKWBO010000301.1:15000-40000 GCA_034336685.1 Luscinia luscinia
GGATGGATGGATGGATGGATGGATGGATGGATGGATGGATGATCGATGGATTATAGATAGATGGATGATGGATAATGGATCGATGGATGGATGGATGGATGGATGGAGGATGGATGGATGATGGATGGATGGATGGATGGATGGATGGATGGATGGATGGATGGATGGATGGATGGATGGATGATGGATGGATGGATGGATGGATGGATGGATGATGGATGGATGGATGGATGGATGGAAGGATGATGGATGGATGATGGATGGATGGATGGATAGATGGATGGATGGATGAATGGATGATGCATGGATGGATGATGGATGGATGATGGATGGATGGATGGATGGATGGATGGATGATGGATGGATGATGGATGGATGGATGATGGATGGATGGATGATGGATGATGGATGGATGGATGGATGGATGGATGGATGGATGGATGGATGATGATGGATGGATGGATGATGGATGGATGATGGATGGAGGGATGATGGATGATGTATGGATGGATGGAGAATGGATGGATGGATGGATGATGATGGATGGATGGATGATGGATGGATGATGGATGATTGGTGGATGGATGATGGATGATGGATGGATGGATGGATGGATGGATGGATGGATGGATGGATGGATGGATGGATGGATGGATGGATGGATGGATTGATGGATGGATGGATGGATGATTGATGGATGGATGGATGGATGGATGATTGATGGATGCATAATAGATGATGAATGGATGGATGATGGATGGATGGACGGATGGATGGGTGATGGATGGATGATAGAATGATGGATGGATGAATGGAGGATGGATGGATGGAGGGATGGATGGATGGAGGGATGGATGGCTGATGCATAGATGGATGGATTGATGGATGAATGATGAATGATGGATGTATGGATGGATGACGGATGATGGATGGATTGATGATGGATGGATGATGGATGGATGGATAATGGATGATGGATGAATTGGTGGATGGATGGAGGGATGATGAATGGATGAATGATGGATGGATGGCTGATGAATGATGTATTATGGGTGGATGGATGGATGACTTATAAATGGATGATGGATGAGGACACAGCCTCCTTTTCATTCTAATTTTCCCGGCCACATCTGTGAGAGTCACTGTCGGTGGGACGGTCGTCAGGACAAACTCAGGAGCTCTCTGTATTCTGGTCTTGAAGTTTGCAGTTTATTGTAAACAGGGGGTATACAGTGCCCTGCTGAGATCTGCCAGCCACAGCTCAGAGCGGGACTGTGAGAGAGAGTGGGGCAGGAGTTCTCAGAGATAAGAGAAGGGAACGATGTAAGAGGTAAAAGAATGAGGGGTAAGAGAGTGGTGGGAGAGGTAAGAAGTAAGAGCAGTAAGAGAGGTAAGAGAAGTAAGAGAGCGATTTTCCTGTTTACAACACAATAAATCTTCTTCTATGTTGAATATTCTAATTTCCACTAACCAATCTATTACAAGATACAAATTTCTAATATTTGCATGCAACCTATACAAATTGCTATATTACCATGTTTTACTGCTTTCTTATCTCTAAACCTTATCTCTAAACCTTTCCTGCCATATTTGGAAGAGGATGTCTGCTTGCTTCTTTGGTATTTGTGATGTTTGGGTTTGTCTAAACAAAGGAAGGAGGCCTCAAACATTCACATTGTTTCTCTCAGCCCCACAGTCGAAAACTGCTATCATTTCTATTTTGCTTATGGTTTCAAAATCTTTTGCTAAGCACTTATATTTATAAGGTTTTCCTGTTCCATCATTCCCAACACAGATCTGCATCTCTCTTTCTCCATTGGCTGAAGTACCTAAGGGGTACAAATTTACCAATTTGCCTACTGCATTCCCCCCATAATATGCACCCCGCTTCTGTATAGCTAACGATATTCATGGCTCTCGTAAGTCCTCATTTTCTTCTGGGAGTTCATGAATTTAGCAGGACCTTGGCTGAGCAGCAGTCTCTGTGGTCAATTAATAACATTTTCTGAACCTGATAGTTTCTGTGTCACTTCTGTATGTACACGTCCTTGGCCCTATCTCCAAGCGGATTCCCAGCATCTGTTTGTAAAGACACATTCCTGTTCTTCCTTCCTTGGGGATTCCCCGTTTTCGGGCCATTTTCCCCCCGGAGCAGGGTGCCCACTTGGTGTAGCCCCGCCCCTCGGGCAGCGCTCAGCCAATGAGAGCCAGCGGTGCTGATGACTCAGCAGTGTCCAGGCAGAGCCGCAGCTCCCAGTGTTTGCCACCAGGACCCCACCTGCGCCGCGCCCCAGGCCCCAGCGCCCCCCGCGAGGGGAATCTGGGGAGGTGGGCAGCGCCAAGACCGGGGCGTCCCGTGCTGTCGTGGCGGGAGCAGCCACAGTGGGGACCGAGTGCGGGCGGGAGCGGCCGAGAGCCCAGCGCTGCCCCAGCCTGAGCAGCCCCAGCTCCATCCCTGCCCCTCCGCTAGCATGCTGTGGGTTTGGGGGGGAAGAGGGAGCCGGCAGTGGATGCTGGGCCTGGGGGCAGCAGGAGAAGAAAGGAAGTAGAACAAGAGTTGAAGAACAAAATGTTCCAATGATGCACACTGGAGAAGGTGTGATTGTGCAGGAGAAGGAGGAATAGTAGGAGAAAGAGGAGTGTGAGGAAAAGTGGGAACACAGGAGGAGGAGGAGGAGCAGAAACGGGAAATACCACAAGGTTCTACCCCTCTATGTATCTGCAGCCTTCTCCCCCACCCCCGAGCGTTGCACTCCCCCACATGCAGCAGGTGACCAGAGAGGGCAATCCCTGATTTTTGCAGTGGTGAATCTTGGTGTTTCTTTGCTTTATTGGGCTAAATGTTGGTGCTTTGTTTTTTACGCTGCCTGAATAATTATATTTTTGTAGGAAGTTTTGGCGGAATCTTGCTTTTTGGGGAGTTTTTGATCCGTGTCGTGATGTTTGAAGGGTTTTTGGGCTGAGTCTAGGTGTTTGTGAGGTTTTTACAGACACAAGATGCTCACTGTCTTCCTTATATGAACTTGGGCAAGGAGGAATCCCCATTCCAAGGCATTTTGTTCTTGGTTTTTTTCCCAAACCAGGATTTTTCATTCCTAAGACATGGGTGGATGGAGGAGGAGGAAAAGCCCCAGAGATCCCTCAGCAGCGGGGGTTGGAGCGCGACTCTGAAGAGAACCCGAAGAATATGGGAGAGAGAGGAGATGCTGAAGAGCAGATCGAAATAAAGCCGGCAGGAGCGCAAGACGAAGAAGTTCCTAAGAAGAGCTCTGAGAGAAAAGCGTGTGCTACGCAGCGAAAAACTATGATAACAGGTTAGCAGTTAGGGCTGGAGGGATGGGAGAGGCATTATCTAAAGAAGAGCAGGCAACATTAAACATCCTTCAGCGCATCCTCTCCACGGCAGCAGTTAAACATGACCTAGAAGGTCTGAAAAAGTTACTGAGTTGGGGACAGGAGAAAGGATTTTTTGCTACTTCTAGAAGTGTTTTTGATATCCTTGAGTGGGAAAGGCTGGGTGAGAATCTCTGGGATGCCGTGAGCGATAGTACATGAGACTCCAGAGGACTTAGCACAGTTTGGAAGGTAGTTATTACGGCATTAAAGCAATTAAAGGCAGAGAGAACAGTCGCCGCGAGTGCGGAAGCAGAATTAGAGTTGGGCGATCCTGCAGCAGTTTTCCCAGCATTCGCGCAAAAGTTTTTTTGGGGGGAAGAAACAATTATTCCGTCCTTACCATCAGCAGCCCTTACCGTCAGAACAGCAGGTTCCATGGGAAGTTGCAGGTGAAGGCAGCGCAGTTTGGCAGCCTGTGTCAGAACCAGAGAAAATGGAGATAGATGCTTCTTTGTCCCCAGTGGCTCCGGGCGCATCCACCGATTGTCCCGTGGTGTCCCCAGAGGAGTTAACAATAGCCCTAGGAGGACAAGTGTTACCCCCGTTGCCACCATCACCGACTGATTCCCCAGAACTCAAGCGGCAGCACTCTGAGGTTGATAGTGGGGTCTTGCAGGCAGATCGGTCGCGCTGCTCTGATGAGGAGCAGCGCCAGAAGCAGGAGAGGCAGTTAGCTGAATTAAGAGCCCTAGTTGATCAGCAGATTAGAGAAAGAGAGAAAACCTGACTGCTTTTGATGGCAGAGGCAAGGAGGAGCAGTGGCTCTGCTGCAATAATTGCACATCGCGATGCCGATACCGTGGAGCGCAGTGCCAGCGAAGACCACTGAGTTAGATTCTTGAGAGAAAGTAGTCCCGAAAGAAGGGCTGTTAGCGCAGATCAATACCCAGGTATGCACAGCTTCTCTGATCCCCCGATTCACTCTAGTAGTTCGGGGCGTGCGCAGCAGCGAGATGACAATCAAAGTTCAGAGCAGTGTCGGGACAGCCGTGATCCTAAATCACCTAGTCACTCTGCAGTTGATGACAGGTCTAATCCCGCCCGGCGATGGCACGGCATAATACGAGATGCATTGGTAGAGGGTGAGTTCATCCCTCGAGCTTTGCCGGTAATAACAGCCCCTGGTAACCCGAAGCAGCGTCAGTGGGTAGGATTGAACTGGAAAGTTATTCGTGGGGGGCAGAAAGCAGTGATGCAATACGGTCTAACTAATCCTTATGTGCAAACTTTGCTCGATCACATCTTTACTAGTGTCTTGATGGTTCCGTTTGATTGCAAAAAGCTGGCGGAAACTTTTCTAAAGCCCACCCAGTGGTTATTGTGGCAGGTGGAATGGGAAAAACGGGTGGAAGCTGCCGTGACTGCAAATCTTGCTCTCCCTCAGGGAGATTCCCGACAGTTTGCCACCCCAGATATGATGCTGGGGAAAGGGCTTTCATGGACCCACAGGCTCAGGTGTGTTTGCATACAGCTATTTTGCAGCAGTCGCAAAAGTTAGCATGGGAGGCATTTCACATTGTTCCAAATATGGGGCTTCTGACACCATCCTATACATCTATTAGACAAGACCCCAAAGAACCTTTTATGAATTTCTTAGATCGTCTCAGAAATGCCCTTGATCGAGTTCCAAGGATGTCCCCAGAAGTTAAGGGTGCATTGGGAATGCAATTGGCTGCAGAAAATGCTAGTCCTGCGTGTAAAAGAATTTTGCAGACCTTGCTGCTAGCAGCCACCTTAGTGGACATGATAGACACCTGTTCTAGAGTCGGGACTTCTGAAGAAAAGGCAATTTACCTGGGAGAGGCAAGGATAATTGCCTTAAAACCGTTGGTCCGACAGAAAAAGGGTGATGCTGGTCAAAGATGCTTCAAGTGTGGCCGCCTAGGTCACGTTCAGGCGCAGTGCCAACTCAAGATCGTAAAGAAAAGTAAAGCGCCAGCGCCACCTACTGGATTCCCAGGAGTTTGCCTCAGATGTGACAAGTACGGGCACAGAGCCAGCGAATGTCTCGACGTAAGAAGGACGGAACCCCACTGGGAAACGAGAAGCCGAGCGCGAGGGGGAATCGCGTGAAAACACAAGTGTTCCCCTACAACCATCCTCCAGTCAGCAACAGCAGGGAGCACCAGAGTGGATCTGGCAACCGCAGTAGAAGTAACCCTGCAGAACACTGATGTGCAAGTTGTTCCATCAACAGCAAATAGACCTTTAGGTTACGGACTCAGTGCTCTGCTGATAGCGAGATCATCCACTTCAAAGAAAGGGATTTTTGTTTTGCCTGGACTAATGGATGCAGATTATACTGGCCATACTGGAATTACGGTACAGACTCTAACACCTCCTATTCACATTCCAGAAGGCACTGGATTGTCAAAGTTGATTCCTTGTGAAGTCAAGATTCCTAATCCAGGGAACTTGCAAAGGGGGAATGGAGGTTTTGGGTCAACAGGAACCCCTCAAGTAACGTTTACTTTACCATTATCGGGTGGAAAACCAATTAGGCCTGTTGCTTTTCAGCACCCCTGTCCTGGTTTGAAGGACAGGTATCTGCCAATAAAGGCAGAAGCTCCTGTCTGAAATGGAGAATGTAAGCCCTCTCCCTCCCGATTATTATAATTTTTGAATCAGGGACTCTCAGGCAGAGGTAAGGGGTAGGAATAACAGCTCTTTACTAATATATCTAACGGTACAAACAGAAACAACAGCAGCTATGAAGATTAACAACAAAACAGAACAAATAACTCAGTTCCATTCCCTTTTTCAGCCACAGACACACTCTGCCTGCATCCGGTCCCGGTGGTGAAAGGCAGGGCAGGGCCCACGCAGCTGCAGAGGTAGCAGACGGGAGTGGGGGGGGAGGGGGCAGCGGGCACGCTGTGTCCCAGGTGGGAGAACGGGTGGAGGAAAGGCTCCCCGCTTACCGTGTGGGTCCTGATGGTCAGCTGTGTTCTCAGAGGTAGGAGGTTGGAGCAGAGCAGATGGCCGGGCAGTATTCGACCAAAGAGAATCTCACTTCCCGGCGTTCGGATGGCGTGGGCTGGAAACGAGCAGTCCCCTGGACTCCCTCAAACCCCTCTGGCTGGCATGGGAGAGAGAGACAGCCCCCACGCCATCCCTTTGTCTTGAGCAATCAGGAGCTGGGAGTGCCCGGCAGGCTTCCTTAGCATGATAACGGGAAAAATTCTCCCAAAAGAGGTGGAAAAGTAAGGGAACAAACCCCAACCCCCGACAAGTTCTGAGTCTGAATTTGGGACATGTGATTAAGCATTTGTCACAGCATCCAGAACCAGCTTGGATGGATTCCATATGTGGATGGCGAGCCTCATGGAACCCATCCAGTACGAATGTATATTCGCATCCCCAAACATTTTTCCCTTCCCACATACTTGTATTTGTGACTCAGCATTTTACTCAAAGCCCTACGAGAGTAGGGATAGTAAGCTTTCCCTTGGCATGGATAAATTGGTTACATTGTATTGGTTTGGTGTTGCTTTGACTGCTATAGTAGTGGCAGTGATCACAAAAGTCACAAACTTTTGTATTATGTCCATGACAACTACAAGTCCATTACTCACCATTCCAGATGAATTTCAGCTTCAGCTCTGCATCGCCTGGTGTGACCTTGCAAATTTCTTTGGGGGCCTTCTTCACTCGGGAGCGATGGATCCAAGCCTTCTGTTCTTTGATCTTGACTGCAGTCAAAGTGGTGAGGAGCACCAGGAATGGTTCTTCCCACTGTGGTTCCAAAGTCTCCTCTGCAAAAGACTTAGCATATACATAATCCCCAGGTTGCACATCGTGTACTGGCCCATCTAATTCTCTGCTTTGGGCCCCAGCCACATATTTTTTAATTTCTCTAAGTTTTTTATTTAGGCTCACTATATATCTGTGTAGGATTTCTTCTACTTGAATGGGCATTGTCACTTCTTGAACCACATATGATCTCCCATACAATATTTCAAAAGGGCTTAAGTTCTCTTTTGCTCTTGGCTTTGTCCAAATTCGCACTAATGCCAATGGAAGAGCCTGGGGCCAGGGCAAATTCGCTTCCTGCCCTAATCTTACAATTTGTTGTTTGATCAAATGGTTCATCTTTTCCACTTGGCCACTGGATTGAGGCTGGTATGGGGTATGCAATTCCCAATTTATCCCCAGGAGGTGGCTAATTTGCTGTACAATTTTGAAATAAAGTGTGACTCTCTATCTGAGGATATGGTGACTGGGACTCCAAAATGTGGTATTATCTCTTGTAACAACGCCTTGGTCGCCTCTCATGCCTTAGCTGTCCGGGTAGGGAAGGCTTCTGGCCACCCTGAAAAGGTATCTGTTAACACTAATAGGTAACAATACCCCCCTTTCCTGGACAATTCCTTAAAATCAATTTGCCATTGCTGCCCAGGTCCACAACCTTTCCGAATTTGTCCAACTTCAGGCTTTGGAATGTTTTTAAGATTAATTCGGAGGCAAAGACCACACAGACGAGTTACTTGTGTTACTGTGCCTTGTAATTTTCTAGCTAAAATTCTATCTTTTAAATAATTGTATAAGGCGTCTCTTCCCCAATATGTTTTCTCATGTTCTTTTAGCACTAATGACCACAACAAGTAGGAAGGTACCACAATTTTTCCTTCTTTTGTTATAGCCCACCCCTCATGATTGTAAGCTACTTCTTCGTTTTTTAATAAGTTTCTTATTTTTCTGTTATATACTGGCTTGCCTTCAATAGAAATCTTTCCATCTGGAATTATTGCTGCCTCAACTATTTAATTGGGTACCTCACCTTTGACTGGGTCTTTTGCCTCTCTGTCCGCCAGCATATTTCCTTCTTCCAATTCTGAGCTCGCTTTTTGGTGTGCTTTGATGTACATAATAGCTACCTTTCAGGTAACTGAACTGCATCTAATGCGTGTTTTTTTTTCTTGTGAGTTCAGCAGTCCTCTTTCTTTCCAAATAGCTCCGTGTGCATGAACTACTCCAAATGCATACCTTGAGTCTGTATAAATGTTGATTTCTTTTCCTTTTGCCAGCTCTAAGGCCAGGGTTAACGTGATTATTTCAGCTTTTTGTGTTTTATTTGTTGGCAATGGTCCAGACTCTGTTACCTCTCTGCTTGTGGTAACCGCATACCCAGCATGTCTTTTTCCACTGGTGATATAGCTGCTCCCATCAGTGAACCAGCTCTCAGCGTCCTCGAGAGGGGTGTCCTTCATATCCAGGCGACTGGAGTAGGTAGCTTCAATGGTCTCCAGGCAGTCGTGGATCACTGGTTCTCCCATACTCCTGATCTGGAAGTCCCAGGACTGGAGCTGACATAAGAGCCTTCTTCAGTTGCTTGAAGGCTTGTGTTGCTTCTGTTGTCCACTGAAGATCCCTGCTCCCTTCTGTGATTAAGGCATACAGGGGTTTAACGAACGAACAATCCATAGCTATAAATCCACAGTCTGCACCACCCTGGCATGCCCAGAAAGGTTCTCAATTCTTTCACTGTCTGGCATTTCGGGCTTTGGCATATTGCTTCCTTACGGTCTTGCCCCAAGGTCCTTTGTCCAGCACTTACTTCATAGCCCAGGTAAATAACTGTTTGTTTCACCATCTGGGCTTTCTTTTGGGATACCCGATACCCCTGCAGGCCCAAAAAGTTTAGGAGGCTCACGGTCCAATCCACACATGCCTCTTGAGTCCGGGTGGCTATTAAGAGATCATCCACGTACTGAAGCAGCTGTCCTTCTCCTGGTGGGAGTTCCCAAGACTTGGAACCCTGGTGTAGTACGCACCATGTGAGCTGAGTTTTATGTCCAGTTTTGGAATTCTCCCATTCAAATGCAAAAATTTTCTGGCTGGCTTCATAGAGAGGGAGGCACAGAAAAGCATCCTTCAAATCTAAAACAGTAAACCAAGTTAGTTCAGGTGTTAAAAGAGTTAACAAGGTGTAGGGGTTAGCAGCCACTGGGTATAAATCTTCAGTTATCTTATTAACAGCTCTTAAATCTTGTACTAACCTGTATGATCCATCGGGTTTTTTCAGGGGCAAAATAGGAGTATTAAAATCAGATTGACACTGTTTTAATAGTCCTATTTGCAAAAAGTTTTCAATGATTGGGCTAATTCCTTCTCTGTTTTCCGTTTTCGAGGGATATTGTTTGACCCTTACCTATTGTTCTCCTTCTTTAAGCCGGATTTGTACTGGTAGAGCATTCTTTGCTTTCCCTCCTGTATTAGAGGCGCACACCCCAGGGAACAGCTGATCTTTTATTTTCTTAATAATTTCTTCTTTATTTTCAACTTTGATTTTTTTGGTTATTAGAATTAAGCTTAACAGTTCCACATATTTTTGATCTTTTACCTCCAAACTAATTTCCCCATCTTTAAATATAATCTTTACTTCCAGCTGCTCTAGCAGATCCCTGCCCAAAAGTGCAGATGGAGCTTTAGGCATATACAAAAATCAATGAATTCCCCACTGTTTTCCCAATTTATTCTTCAATGGTTTGCAAAAATATGCTTTTTCAGGTCGGCCAGTTGCCCCCTTCACTACAACATAATTTGTTACGGGTATCAGGGCCTTGTTTAACACCAAATATGTTGCCCCTGTGTCTACTAAAACTTTAACTTATTTCATTGTTCCCTAGTTTGATTATAACCAGAGGGTGCTCTAGGGTAGGGCCCTCTGGTCCCCTTCAGTCTTCCTTTACGTGAGCCACACCACTCCCTCCCCTTTTCGGTCACCTTTTCTCTGTTCATCACCCCTTCTTAGTTCTGGACACTGTTTTTTCCAGTGTCCAAATTTCTTGCAAAACACACATTGTTTTTTTTTCCAGTCAGGGTGGTCCTTGTTTTGGGGGTCCAGGCTCACATTTCCCTTTTACATTTTCCTGTATAATTGCTACTAGTTTCTTTGTCTCTGGTTTACACCCCTCTTCCCGATTGCTGAAAACTCTCCAAACCTTGTCTGGCAAAGTCTCTAAGTCCCTACTTGCTGGGCCCTGCATCTTCTGGATCTTTCGCCTGATGTCACTTGTAGATTGCCTTAAAAACAAGTTTACCAACTGTTCTGTTCTGTCAGCGAATTCAGCATCCAGGGTGGTGTGTTGATGCATTGCCTCCCATAACTGGTCTAGAAATTCAGAACGTGTTTGAGAGGGACTCTGTTTAATAGCATACAGGACTGACTAGTTGATATCAAGACCCATATAACTATCTGGGTAGCCTTTTTATTCCTTTGTACGACAAAGATCACAAATTCCACTTCTAGGTATCCTCCACTTTTACACTTGTAAGACCCACGATTCTCAACAAACTACACAACAAAACACAACCCACGGGTCACAGTCACAGCCCCTCTTGGACAGGGAAGTTCCTTTGTCTTGGGATCCCCCTCTCTGAACCTTCTATTCCCAGGCATATAATTGTACCAGCAGAGGGAAAAGGGAAAGGGATAAAAAGCAGCAGAAAAAGGGTTAACAGTAAAAAACAGTGAACCAAATCACTTAGGCTATGCAATTATAACTCTTGTCACAAGATGGCAGTGCCTAAGAAATTGAATCACCCACCGAAACAGGTGGATATACTTTTCAATACAAATTGGCAATACTTCTTTTATTTTTTTAATGCTCACCGCACACACTGCACAACTTAGGAAAAGCTCCTTTTTATTCACCTCTAAGGGAACTCGCATATCACAGCCAAACACTCTCAAACACTTCGCTCACAACTCTTTGACAAAATGGCAAAAATTGCTAATCACAGGTCGCTAGCAAACCAAGACTCTCTCGTTGTACCTCGGGTTAAATATTCACAAACCCACGCCAAAAATTCCGCAGACTTCGGCCAAGGCACAACACAATTTCTCTGTTCGACCCCTCCGCACCTAGGGACTAAAAACACTTTGTCAGACTACTGCCCCACACACTAGCAATTTTAAAGCCTCACAAACAACTAATTATATATTCTCACAGTTAAAACAGACAGCCACAATTAAAACTTGTCGGGGTTGAGTAGAAACCTAGAAACTTTGCTCAAAGCTGCAGAACGCAGATCACTCCGCTGGTTGCCGGGGTTACGCCGGACTGTGTCGTACGTAATTTCAGACCGCCCCCGCGCCGCTCGCTTCTTTTAAACACAAAGCAAACACCTGAAACACACAGAACTGCCGCTCTCACCCGGTATTACGCCATTCACAATCTCACTGCTTGCAGGCACACAGGCAAAACTCACACAGACATCCCAGCTCACGCAGTCCAAGTGTAATGCAAGCGCTCTGGATTCCTCCGCAAGCCTAGCCCACGCAGCGGAAGTGTAATACAAGCGCTTTGGATTCCTCCACTCTCCCAGGTATAAATATCCCTTCTGATTATCGGGCGCAAATCTCAAAATTCTTCCACAGCCTACACATACATAAGTTCGAAACACATAAAATACATCCATCATCCATCCATCATCCATCCATCATCCATCCATCCATCATCCATCCATCCATCCATCCATCATTCATCCATCCATCCATCATCCATCCATCCATCCATATGTCATCCATCCATCATCCATCCATCATTCATCCATCCGTCCATCATCCATTCATCCATAATCAATCCATCCATCATCCACCCATCATCCATCCATCCATCATCCATCCATCCATCCATCCATCCATCCATCCATCCTTCCATCCATCCATCATTCATTATCCATCATCCATCCATCCATCCGTCCATCATCCATCCAACCATCCATCCATCATCCATCCATCCATCATCCATCCATCATCCATTCATCCATCCATCATCCATCCATCCATCCATCCATCCTCCATCATCCATCCAGCATCCATCCACCAATCATCCATCATCCATCCATTCATCATCCATCATCCATCCATCATCCATCCACCCATCCATCAACCATCCATCCATCCATCCATCCATCATCCATCCATCCACCAATTCATCCATCATCCATTATCCATCCATCCATCATCCATCCATCATCAATCCATCCATCATCCGTCATTTATCCATCCATCCATCCATACATCCATCCATCATTCATCCAACGATCCATCCATCTATGCATCATCCATCCATCCTCATCCATCCATCACATCCATCCATCCTCCATTCATTCATCCATCCATCCATCCATCCATCCATCATCCATCCACCCATCCATCCACCAATCATCCATCCATCCATCTCATCCATCCATACATCATCCATCATCCTCCATCCGTCATCCATTCATCATCCATCCATCCATGCATCCATCATCCATCCATCCTCCATTAGTCCACCCATACATCATCCATCCATCATCCATCCATCCATCATTCATCCATACATCATTCATCATCCATCCATCCATCCATCATCCATCCATCCATCCATCCATCCATCCATCCATCATCTATCCAGCATCCATCCACCAATCATCCATCATCCATCCATTCATCATCCATCATCCATCCATATGTCATCCATCCATCCACCCATCATACATCATTCATCAGCCATCCATCCATCATTCATCCCTCCATTATCCATCCATCCATCCGCAATTCATCCATCATCCATCCATCCATTATCATCCATCCATCCATCATCCATCCATCCTTCCATCCATCCATCATCCATCATTCATGCAATCCATCCATTCATGCATCATCCATCCATCCATCATCCATCCATCTTCCTTCCATCCACCCATCCATCCATCCATCCATCCATCATCCATCATCCATCCATTTATCATCCATCCATCATCCATCCATCCATCCATCCATCCATCATCCATCCATCCATCATCCATCCATCAGGCCATTCATCCATCCATCCATCATCCATCCATCCATCCATCCTCCTTCCATCCATCCATACATCATCCATCATCCCTCCATCGATAATCCATCCATCATCCATCCATCCATCATCCATCCATCCATCCATTCATCATCCATCCATCCATCCTTCCATAATCATCCATCCATCCATCATTATCCATCCATCCATCCATCCAACCATCCATCCATCCATCCATTCATCATCCTCCCATATATCATCCCTCCATCTATCCTCCATCCATCCATTCATCATCCATCCATCCATCCTCCATCCATCCATTCATCCATCCATCCAGCCATCCATCCATCCATCATCCATCCATCCATCCATCATCCATCCATTATCCATCCATCCATCATCCATCATGCATTTATCCATCCATCCATCACCCATCCAACCATCATCCATCCATCCATCCATCCATCCATCCATCCATCCATCCATCATCCATCTATCATCCATCCATCATCCGTCATCCATGTGTACATCCATCCATCCATCCATCATCCATCCATCCATACATCCATCATCCCTCCTTCCATCCATCCATGCATCATCCATCATCCTCCATGCATCCATCATCCGTCCATCCATCATCCATCCATCCATCCATCCATCCATCCATCCATCCTCCATCCATTGTCCATCCATACATCATCCATCCATCATCCATCCATCCATCATCCTTCCATGCATGCATGCATCCATCCATCCATCCATACATCATTCATCATCCATCCATCCATCATCCATCCATCCATCCATCCATCCATCCATCCATCCATCCATCCCCTCCATCCGTCCATCATTCATCCATCATCCATCCATCCATCACTTATTCATCCATCCATCCATCTATCCATCCATCCATCCATCCATCCATCCATCATCCATGGATCCATCCATCCATGCATCCATCCATCCATCCATGCATCCATCCATCCATCCTTCATCCATCATCCATTCATCCATCATCCGTACATCATCCATCCATCCATCCATCATCCCTCCATCCATCATTCATCCATCATCCATCCAACCATCCATCCATCCATCCATCCATCCATCCATCCATCCATCATCCATCCATCCATCATCCATCCATATATCATCCATCCATCCATCCTCCATCCATCCATTCATCCATCCATACATCTATCCATCCTCCTCCATCCATCATCCTTCCATCATCCATCCATCCAGCCATCCATCCATCCATCAATCATCCATCATCCATCCATCCATCATCCATGCATCATCCATCCATCCATCCATCCATCCATCATCCATCCATCCATCATCCATCCATCCATCCATCCATCAATCCATCCATCAATCCATCCATCCGTCCATCATTCATCATCCATCCATCCATCATCCATCCATCATCCATCCATCCATCATTCATCACATCCATCCATTCATCCATCCATCCATCCATCCATCCGTCATCATCCATCCATCCATCATCCATCCATCCACATCCATCCATCCATCCATCCATCCATCCATCCATCCATCCATCCATCCATCCTCATCCATCCATCCATCCATCCATCATCTATCCATGCATCATCAATCCATCATCCATCCACCCATCCCATCCATCATCCATCCATCCATCCATCCATCCATCCATCCTTATCCACCCATCATCCCTCCATCCATCATCCATCCATCCATCCATCATCCATCCATCATCCTTCCATCCATCCCTCCATCCAACCATTCCTCCATCCATCCATTCTCCATCCAACCTACTCTCCATGCATCCATCAATCCATTCATCCATCCATCATCCATCATCAATGCATCATGCATTCATCCCTCCCTCCATCCATCATAGATTCATCATCCATCCATTCATCATTCATCCACTCCATCCATTCATCCATCCATCCCTCCATCCATCCATCATCCACCTTCCATCCATCATCCATCATCCATCCATGCATCATCCATTCATCCATCCCTCCATCCATCATCCATCATCCATCCATCCATCTTCCATCCATCTCATCCATCCATCCATCCATCCATCCATCCATCCATCCATCCATCATCCATCCATCCATCCATCCATCCATCATCCATCCATCCATCCATCCATCCATCCATCCATCCATCCATCCATCCATCCATCCATCTACTCTCCATGCATCCATCAATCCATCCATCCATCCATCCATCCATCCATCCATCATCCATCCATCCATCCATCATCCATCCATCCATCCATCCATCCATCCATCCATCCATCCCTCCATCATCCATCATCCATCCATCCATCCATCCATCCATCCATCCATCCATCCATCATCCATCCATCCATCCATCCATCATCCATCCATCCACATCCATCCATCATCCATCCATCCATCATCCATCCATCCATCCATCCATCATCTATCCATCCATCCATCCCTCCATCCATCCATCCATCCATCCATCCATTCATCCATCCATCCATCCATCCATCATCCATCCATCCATCCATCATCCATCCATTCATCCATCCATCCATCCATCCATCATCCATCCATCCATCCAACAATCTCTCCATCCATCTAACCTCAATCCATTCTACTCTCTATCCATCCATCCATCCATCCATCCATCCATCATCCATCATCCATCCATGCATCATCGATCCATCCATCCCTCCATCCATCATCCATCCATCCATCCTCCATCCATCATCCATCCATCCATCATTCATCATTCATCCATCCATCCATCTCTCATCCATCCATCCCTCCATCCATTATCCATCCCTCATCCATCCATTCATCCATCACCCATCCATCTATCCATAAATACATCTATCATCCATCCATCATTCATCTATCCGTGATCCATCCATTATCCATCATCGATCTATCCATAATACATCAATCACCCATCCAGCCATCCATCATCCATCCATCCATCCATGCATCCATGCATCCATCCTTTTGTCGATCCATCCATCCATCTATTCATCCATCCATCATCCATCATTCATCCCTCCATAATCCATCTATAATCCATCCATCCATCATTCATCCATCCATCCATTCATCCATCCATCCATCCACCTTCCATCCATCATCCATCATCCATCCAGCATCCATCCATCCATCCATCCATCCTCGATCCATCATGCATCCATCCATTATTCATCCATCCATAGATCTATCATCCATCAATACCTCCATCCAAACTTCTACATCCATCCATCCATCCATCCATTCTATACTACATACATCCATACCTCCATCAATCCATCCATCATCCATCATCCATCCATGCATCATCCATCCATCCATCCCTCCATCCATCATCCATCATCCATTTCTCCATCATCCGTCCATATTACATCCATCCATCCATCATTCATCCATCCATCCATCCATCCATCATCTTTCATCCATCAATCCATCCCTCCATCCATCATCCATCCATCATTCATCCATCCATACATCCATCATCAATCCATCTTCCATTTATCCATGATCCATCGTCCATCCATCCATGATCCCTCCATCCATCATCCATCCATACATCCATCCATCCATCTTCCATCCATCCATTCATCCATCTATCCATCCATCCATCCATCAATCCATCCATCCTTCATCCATCCATTCATCCATCTCTCCATCCATCCCATCCATCCATCCATCCATCATCCATCCATCATCCATTCATCCATCCATCCATCCGTCAATCCATCCATCATCCATCCATTATCCATCCATCCATCCTCCATCATCCATCATGCATTTATCCATCCATCCATCATCCATGCATCCATCATCCATCCATCCATCCATCCATCCATCCATCCGTCCATCCTTCATCCATCCATCATCCACCCATCCATCATCCATCCATCATCCATCCATACATCCATCCGTCCATCATCCATTCATTCATAATCAATAATCCATCCATCCATCATCCATCCATCATCCATCCATCCATCATCCATCATCCATCCATCCATCCTTCCATCCATCCATCATCCATCCATCCATCATCCATCCATCCATCCATCCATCATCCATCCATTTCCATCCATCCATCATCCATTCATCCATAATCAATTATCAATCCATGCAACATCCACCCATCATCCATCCATCCATCGTCCATCATCCATCCATCCATCGTTCCATCCATCCATCATCCATCCATCCATCATCCATCCATCCTTCATCCATCCATTCATCCATCCATCCATCCATCCATCCATTCATCCATCCATCCATCCATCATCCATCATCAATCCATGCATCATCATCCATCCATCCATCATCCATCCATCATCCATCATCCATTCATCCATCTCCATCCATCATCCATCCATCCATCATCCAACCATCCATCCATCCATCCATCCATCCATCCATCATCCATCCATCATCCCTCAATCCATCATCGATCATGTATGCATCCATCCATCTATCCATCATCCTTCCATCCATCCATCATTCGTTCATCCATCCATCCATCCATTCATCCATCCATCCATCATCCTTCCATCCATCCATCCATTAACCTTCCATCCATCATCCATCATCCATCCATCATCAAACATCCATCCATTTCTCCATCCATCATCCATCCATCCATCCATCCATCCATCCATCCATTATCCATTCATCATCCATCCATCCATCATCCATCATCCATCCATCCATCCATCCATCCATCCATCCATCCATCCATCCATCCATCCATCATCCATCCATCATCTACCCATCATCCCTTTATTCATCATCCCTCATCCATCTATCCATCATCCATCCATCATCCTTCCATCCATCCCTCCATCCAACCATTCCTCCATCCATCCATTCTCCATCCAACCTACTCTCCATGCATCCATCCATCCATCCATCCATCCATCCATCCATCCATCCATCATCCATCATCAATCAATGCATCATGCATTCATCCCTGTCTCCATCCATCATAGATTCATCATCCATCCATTCATCATTCATCCATCCATCCATTCATCCATCCATACCTCCATCCATCCATTCATTCACCTTCCATCCATCATCCATCATCCATCCATGCATCATCCATTCATCCATCCCTCCATCCATCATCCATCCATCCATCCATCCATCTTCCATCCATCCAACCATCCATCCATCCATTCATCCATCCATCCTACTCTCCATCCATCCATCCATCCATCCATCCATCATCCATCATCCATCATCCATCCATCCATCATCCATCTTCCATCCCTCCATCCATCATCCATCCATCATCCATCCATCCATCCATCCAACCATCCATCATCCATCCATCCATCCATCATCCATCCATCATCCCTCCATCCATCATCGATCATTTATGCATCCATCATCTATCCATCATCCTTCCATCCATCCATCATTCATTCATCCATCCATCCATCCATTCATCCATCCATCCATCCATCCATCCATTATCCTTCCATCCATCATCCATCATCCATCCATGCATCAAACATCCATCCATCTCTCCATCCATCATCCATTCATCCATCCATCCATCATCCATCCATCCATCCATCCATCCACCATCCATCCATCCATCCATCCATCCATCCATTTATCCATCCATCCATCCATCCATCCATCATCCATCCTCCATCCATCATCCCTCATCCATCCATGCATCATCCATCCATCCATTTCATCCATCCATCATCCCTCCATCCAGCATCCATCATCCATGCATCCATCATCCATCCATCATCTATCCATCATCCATCCAACATCCATCCATCCATCCATCCATCCATGAATCCATCATCCATTAATCCATCCTCGATGCATCATGCATCCATCCATCATTCATCCATCCATAGATTTATCATCCATCCATTCCTCCAACCAAACCTTCTCTACATCCATCCATCCTCCATCCATTCTAAGCTACATATATCCATACCTCCATCAATCCATCCATCATCCATCATCCATCCATGCATCATCCATCCATCCATCCCTCCATCCATCATCCATCATCCATCCCTCCATCATCCATCCATATTAGATCCATCCATCCATCCATCACGCATCCATCCATACATACATGTTGTAATTCAATAAATGAGGTAGAAGGAATGAATCAACAAACGTGGCCATCTCCTTCTGGCTAGCTCCCGGTTCATGTCCCCCTTCCTGTGACCTTCCCCTGTGACGTTGTACCCTACCGGGAGTTTTTGAATCCTTATCCTATCCCCCTGTGTCCTTATCCCATTGGCTGCTAGCCAAAGCCACTCCCCATTCCCTCTCCTGAACACGGAGGTCCCAGGAAAGATCTTCCTCTTTCCTCCTTACTTCATCGGGCCACGCCATCGCCATAGAATAAAGCTGAGAACAGGAAGAGCCTCTTTTGTAATCCTTTTCCATCCATGCTAAAAGATACATTGTCTTATCTTAAGTAATTAGGAAAAGACAAAGCATCGTTTTAGCAGTTGGCGCTGGACCGCGGGGCTTAATTTTGGACCCCATTTTGCCTGAAGTCCCAGTTTTAGGACTTTAAAGGCCGGTTAGGTTGATCAACTACCTCCGTGGTTGGAGCGGTTTTTACCAGCCCCCAGCCTAGGAGGGTGAGACGGGCAACTTCTTCGCGGACTCGGAGAAGCCGTCTTTGGATCGGAACTTTTGCAAAGTTACTGGCGAGACCGCTGTCCGTCTGAGAAAGGTAACCCCAAGGTATCCCCGAAGTACAGGGGAGGGGGGTTTTCGGACGGATTAGCTCAGACTCGTGGGGGGAGGTTGGTACCCTGCGGGTGGAGCAGCGGCGGCAGTCCCAGCGTGGAGCGGGGAGCGCGTGGGCGGTGTCGCAATCCCGCCCGGCAGTACACGTGATACGCCGGCTCTGCCTGGCGTGTGTGGCAGTATTGGCGTACGCACGGGCACCGGAGCTTTCCCTGAAGTGGGATTCCTCCGGGATCGCCTGTGTGACCATTACGGGCAACCACGTGTAGTAATAAAGCCCAGCACCCCCACCTGGGTTTTGCAAACGGACTGCTATTGTGTAACTTTTCTGTAAAAGACAGGGAATCGTGCATTTTGTTTTTATAACATCGAAATGGGGGCGAATGTTTCAGCACAACAAAAGAGTATTATTTCTCAGCTTAAAGAAATGTTAGATGCACAGCATGTTGTAATTTCTAAGAAACAAATTAGAAAGTTTGTTAGGTGGTTGTATCGAGAAGTTATGGAATTTGAAAAGCAAAATATCAAATCTATTTTATTTTGGGACAGTGTCGGAGATTTATTAACTTCTAAAATACAGAAAGGTGATACCACTGTTGCTTTATTTTTGCCTATATTTTTAAATATTCACAAACAATTATCACAATTGGAGAACAAAAATCAACCACAGGAAAATTCTTTACAACCCTCTTTACCTAATTCGGAACCTCCTGTCCCTGAATTAAAAGAGAAATCAGAAATATCTCCAGAAACTACTAATACTAAGGTTCCTCCAAAATACACAGAATTCGAATCTCCTGAACAATTTGCTACAAACTTACCATTGTATCCTCCTCTGTCGCTATTGCCCTCTCAACAACCTAGTTTAGAAAATCGCCCTTCTCTAGTGCAAGGGGAAAAACTTGTAGTAAATTCTAATACTATGCCTTTTTCTTCCAATAATCCGTTCCTGCATCCACCTCCCGTTTCTGCTCAATACCTTTCTGGTTATTGTAACCCATCTTTCCAAGCTATACCGCTTTCTAACGCTTTTTCCAACACCGGGACACAAAACAATGGGAGCCCCGGGAGTGCAGCCGCAGAGGGAGGGGGAGGGGAAGCACGTGTCCCAGGTACACAGACACCCTCCGCAGAGACACAGAAACAATTAACCCCTAACTCACTGACTAACCCTGAATCTCACCAGGTTTTTGAAGCAGCGCCAGTTGTTTATTTAGGTAAAAGGATTGGTAAAAGAAGCTACCAACCGTTACCTTACCAGGATAAAAAAGAAATTTGCAAGGTACAAAGGGAGTTTGGAAAGCAAAGTGCAATATTTAAGGGAATGATGAGAGCAACTTTTACATCAAATGAACTAGTTCCACATGATTTAAAAGACCTTTTCAGGTGTTTGCTAACCCCAGCTGAATATGAATTATGGTTTAATGTTTGGAAACGTTCTTTAAGCAGTCTTTTAACAGAGCTTCACAGAAACCCTGAACATTCCAAAGATTCTGAGAATAATGAAATTACATTAGATCATTTATGTGGGGAGGGGGAAATACATTGCCCTGAAAAGCAAACTCGTTTATTGTCTAAATTTGTTTTGGATAAGGTTTGTGAGGTAGCTGAACAGGCTTTTATCAAATTGCCAACTGTTGAAGTAACTTCTAGTTATGTAAATATTAAACAATATCCTTCTGAGAATTTTTTGAGTTTTATAGATCGTTTGAAGACACAGGTGGAACGCCGGGTACAGAATCCAGCCATGCAGGCAGAACTGATTAAGGAATTAGCAGAGAAAAACACCAATGAAGCCTGTCGCAGAGTCATTCTAAGCCTGCCCCTGTACCCAGAACCAACCCTAGCACAGATGATTGAACCTGCACCCGGAGAGCAGAATTGTTCAGTGTTCCAGAGAGAAGGCCTAGTCCAACACCTCCTGAGCCTCCAGGACCTGATTCACCACGGATGAAGAAGCCGCAGTTATCATCGCAGCAGCTGAAGAGGAACACCTGTTTCCAGTGTCAGCAGCAAGGACATTTTGCTAGGGACTGTTCTCAAAGCAGGAAACAGAACAAAATCAGCAAACAAAAAAACTAGAACTGAGGCGCAGGCCTGCCTTAAACACCATAGCGCGCCAGGATATAAATTCTGCAGGCTATACTGTAGCAAAAGCCTCTCTCTTAAAAGCAAGGGTGGAGGATGGGATGGACAATGTGGGTATAACAGATAATGTTAATGTTAAATGTTCTTCTAACAAAGTCAGGCAGTTCTGTGGCCGTATTAGGCTACAAACTACCAAAGGTTTTCATTTCAGATCCGCTGAGTGGACCATTATTACGGTGGACATCTCAAGTCCTTTAATTGATATGACGGTTTGCCACATGGAGAGTGAGTATTTTGTTGTGGGAGACACAGCACACACACCCTCAGAAATTGAAATAGCTCCTATGATCATTAAGGGGAAAATATCTGGTGTTATCATATTAGCTCGTTGTCCACAAGCACCTTTCTATTTGGGTGAGGGGCAAGTACTGGCCCAAGCTTTTCCTATTCCAGCAAATATCACAGCAGATAATAAATCACCAAAGGTTTACTGGGCAGAGACAGTGAAGGAGGAAAAGCCTTCTCTAGCATGCAACATGACACAAGGAACAGACCATCTACATGTGAAGGGTGTTCTGGATACAGGTTCTGATGTAACCATAATACCTGAAAAGATGTGGCCTTCACATTGGGAATTGCAACCTGTTGCAGGGCAAATTCAGGGTATAGGCGTTGTTAAATTAGCGCAAATATCAAAACGGATTGTACAAATTGAGGGACCGGATGGCAAATTGGCCAGTGTTCGTCCGTTTGTAATAGATTATAAGTGTCCCCTGTGGGGAAGGGATTCCATGTCACAATAGGGAGTTAAAATGATAATTCCAAAAACTCCCCAGGATTTTTAGAAGCGGCCACCGTGGAGTGCCGGGTCCAGAAGCTGACATGGCTAAGTAACACACCTATCTGGACTACACAGTGGCCGTTAAGAAAGGAAAAGTTACAGGCACTTCAAAAACTTGTAGATGAACAATTGGCTAGAGGTCATATAGTAGAAACAACAAGCCCCTGGAATTCTCCAATTTTTGTAATAAAAAAACCAAAAACAGACAAATGGAGATTATTACATGATCTTAGGGGAATAAATAAAGTAATTCAAGACATGGGATCTCCTCAACCTGGGATGCCTTCTCCAACTATGTTACCTAGAGATTGGCAATTGGCAGTTATAGATATCAAAGATTGTTTTTTCCATATCCCATTACACCCTGAAGATGCTCCCAGGTTTGCATTCTCAGTACCATCATTGAACAGAGAGGCTCCAATGAAGAGATACCACTGGAAAGTGCTTCCACAGGGCATGAAGTGTAGTCCTGCTATCTGCCAGTGGTATGTAGCTTTATTGTTGTCTCGGGTGCGGGCACAGAAAAAGGAAGCAATAATTTTGCATTACATCGATGATGTGCTGGTGTGTGCTCCTGATAACTCCACCCTCCAAAACTCGCTTGACCTAGTAGTTAAAGTTTTAACCTCTGCTGGATTTCAATTACAGGATGACAAGGTTCAAAGGATGCCACCTTGGAAGTATCTGGGCCTAGAGATCACTGCCAGGACCATTGTTCCATAGAAATTAGAAATTAATTGTAATCCTAAAACTTTAGCAGATCTCCACTCCCTGTGTGGATCTCTGAATTGGGTAAGACCATGGTTAGGCCTCACTAATGAGGACTTAGAACCCCTTTTCAATTTATTGAAAGGGGAGAGAGAGCTGGTTTCTCCTAGGGAACTGACACCTGAGGCAAAAGCTGCAATTGAAAAGGTACAGAAAGCTCTGTCTGAAAGGCAGGCACACCGCTATCACCCTGAACTGCCTTTCAAATTCATTGTTTTGGGGAAACTGCCACACTTGCATGGGTTAATATTCCAGTGGATTGAGGGGCAGAGAGACTCACTCTTAATCATAGAATGGGTCTTCCTCTCCCACCAAAGATCCAAAACTATTACACAACCTCAGGAGCTGATGGCTCAGCTGATTCAAAAAGCAAGGATGAGGCTGCGTGAGCTGTCTGGGTCTGATTTCACATGCATACACCTGCCAGTTAAACTTTCTGGGGAGGGAAAGAATTCTCCTGAAAGGTTAACAAAAGAGATGTTTGAGCATTTGCTGCAGAGCAATGCCAGCCTCCAGATATCTCTGGACAGCTACAGTGGACAGATATCTGTTCACAGCCCAGCTCATAAGTTGTTCAATGAGGAATTTCACCTCATACCTCGTGAAAAGAGGAGCAGGAGACCGCTCGAGGCACTCACAGTGTTTACAGATGCATCGGGGGCCTCCCATAAGTCGGTGATGACTTGGAGAAATCCCCAGACTCAGCATTGGGAAGCTGATGTTGAGTTTGTGGAGGGGTCACCCCAGATTGCAGAACTGGCTGCAGTTGTGAGAGCCTTCGAAAAGTTCTCAGAGCCTCTTAACCTGGTAACAGATTCGGCTTATGTTGCTGGGGTAGTGTCCAGAGCGGAGCAGGCAGTGCTCAAAGACATTGATAATGAGCAGCTCTTTAGGCTGCTGTCCAAACTAATCTATTTGGTTTCGCACAGAGAACATCCCTTCTATGTAATGCATGTGAGGTCACACATGGATTTGCCAGGTGAGATCACAGAAGGGAACCGTATGGCAGACACCCTTGCAGCTCCAGCAGAAAAGGCATGCCTTCCTGACATCTTCCAACAGGCAAAGCTGAGCCACCAGCAATACCACCAGAATGTACCAGGTTTGGTCCGTCAATTCCAGCTAACACGGAGTCAGGCCAGGGCTATAGTAGCCACCTGTCCCAACTGCCAGCTCCAGGCCATGCCATCGCTGGGTAATGGGGTTAACCCCCGGGGCCTTGGCAGCTGTGAGGTGTGGCAAACAGATATCACCCACATTCCTAGTTTTGGACGCCTCAAATATGTCCATGTGAGTATAGACACATATTCAGGTGCAGTTTATGCTTCCGCTCATGCAGGGGAAAAGGCTGTACATGCAAA
>JAKWBO010000302.1:0-2500 GCA_034336685.1 Luscinia luscinia
GCTTGAATGCCGCGGGCAGGTGTTAATTGCCCCAGCTGATAGCCTCTCCCCGAGTGTCCGGTGATAATGGGCTTGCAGTTGCCCTTCCCTCTGCCGCTCGATGGCTCCCCTCCGGCCGTTACCCTTATCAGGGCGGGCACTTAACACCTCCATTGTTTTCTTTCCGGCAGCTGGCTTCCCTGGAGGGCGGCTCCTCTCAGGTCCATTGTTCTCGGCCGCAGCCTGACCTTGATGACTCCCTTCAGGTTCCTTTCTTAGACACGCAGCTGCTCTCCTGGTGCGAGTACTCACAGCAGGTTCCTCCTCAAGGTCCTTAACTGGCTTCCTGGGCAGCAATCTCCTTTTGTCGCTTATCTGTTTAGCCGTTTTGGTTGTAATGTGCTCCGCGATGAGTTTATTGATGTTTTTCTCACCCTCGAACTGCGCCTCTAACTTTATCAACATTTCTTCCTCCTCCTTTGTCCAGCATCTTTTGTGAGCTCCTCTGTTAGATGTTTCTTTCGGGTGGGAAGCAGCGATCCTTTCTTGGTTCCTAACCGACGGGTGTGCATGTCTTTTATGTTGTCCCAGGCCGATTTTAGTTTGGAAATCTCTGCCGCATACCTCACAGATCCACTCCCCAGCTGGAGCCGCTTCGGTCTCTGCGCCCCTGCATTTGGCAAAGTGACAAACAACACTGTGATAGTTAGTACCTTCCCTTCCACATTTAACACACCGAAAGCAAAGCCTCTTTTTCCCGTGCGACCCCTTTAGATGTTCGATTAGGGCCAGCACGGAATTCACCCGGGTACCACAGCAAGGACAAGGTGGATTTTTGTCGGGAACAGTCACCGTCACCGTCTCCTCGGGTGTCTGCTCCCCGGGCTTCCCGGGCGTCGGAGGCGATGTTTCTGGCGCGTCCCCGCTCTCTTTCTCCTCGCTGCACCTTTGCTCAAGCACAAACAGTTTAGCGTCTTGCGGGAGGCTAGCGTGTAAGCTATCTCCCGCGCTCGGTTGTGGTGTTAGCTGTTCATACACCTCAGGCAGCCCGCTCAATCCCTCCCGGTTAGCAGAAAAATGAACACCCTCGTGCACATGCAAATCCGACCTATAGAACTCTAAGTTCGCCACCAAAGCCAATTCATTTTCTGCCGAATCGGGGGACAATTTGGATGTTAAATTTGGAGCGGCCAGGTCTACCTGGTCAAGATTTTTAGATACCAGGTCGACCCCGTGTAAAGACACCAGGTCGACCCCCTGGGATTTGGACTTGGAGCCTGGTAAAAAATTAAGATTCCAGGACACCAGGTCTACCCAGTCGCTGGGGGAGGTCTGGGAGCCCACCGATACCCTGGACAGGCGTACCGGCGCTCTAAACCAGACCCCCCCCCCAAAGTCACAGCCAGAATTTCCCATCGGGATGGGACGGCAGTGGGTGGTCAGCCCACTTACCGGAGACATTGCCCCTACGAAACCGGGGGGCCAGGTTTAGGAGCAATGAGCCGCCGCGGCTTTTACCGAGAAATTTGTTTCACCGAGTTTTTGCAAGGAGTTCGTTGGGGTGGCGAGTCCCAACAACTCCGTCCTAGGGCAGCGATCGACTTTGTCACCCTGAGAAGGGTTACCAGCGGGACCACGAGGAGGTCTGCGATCGCTCGCGGCGGTGCCCAGGTTGTAACTATACTCTGTTAAAGAGTCATAGTTACTCCCGCCCGTTACCAGCGCTTCATTGAATTTCTTCACTTTGACATTCAGAGCACTGGGCAGAAATCACATCGCGTCAACACCCGCCTCGGGCCTTGGCGATGCTTTGTTTTAATTAAACAGTCGGATTCCCTGGTCGCACCAGTTCTAAGCCGGCTGCTGAGGCGCCGGCCGAGAGGCGGGGCGCCGGCCGGGGACCCCCGGGGACCCGCCCCAGCAGCGAACACGCCCGGCGCCCGGCCGCCCGCCCGGGCGAGCGCCGGCAGCGCCGCCAGCGCCAGCGCCCAGCGCCCGGCCGGCAGCGCGGCCGCCAGGAGAAGCGGCCGCCCAGCGGCAACGGCGGCGGCCGGCGGCGGCGGCGGCGACCGCCGCCGCCGCCAGGCGGGCCGGGCCGCGGCAAGGCGGGGGCGGGGCGGAGGAGAGCGGCGGCGCCCGCCGCAGCTGGGGCGATCCACGGGAAGGGCCCGGCGCGCGTCCAGAGTCGCCGCCGCGCGCTGCAGCGCCCGCGCGGAGCGGAGCGCCCTCACCGCGCGCGGCGCCTCGTCCAGCCGCGGCGCGCCCAACCCGCTTAGCGCCCCAACCCGACCGACCCAGCCCTTAGAGCCAATCCTTATCCCGAAGTTACGGATCCGGCTTGCCGACTTCCCTTACCTACATTGTTCCAACATGCCAGAGGCTGTTCACCTTGGAGACCTGCTGCGGATATGGAGTGCGGCCCGGCGAGACTTACACCCTCTCCCCCCGGATTTTCACGGGCCAGCGAGAGCTCACGGACGCCCGCCCGGAACGCGGCCTTTCAAGGCGCGGGCCCCTCTCT
>JAKWBO010000302.1:5000-22500 GCA_034336685.1 Luscinia luscinia
GAGACCGCGGACACGGAGACTCCCATCCCGGAGGCGAGAACCGAACAGAGGCATCGCGGCAGAGCGGCCCTGACCGAGGGGAACCGGCCGCGCCCGGGCGGCGCTGACGGCGACCTGCAGCGGGGAGAGCGACAAGCAGCGACGGCGCGGCTCGCCGGCGCCCAGCAGACGACGACCGACCGCTGACGAGGAGAGAGGAGGAGGGAGAGGCGCTCGGGACAACGAGGAGGCGGGGTTGCGCCCCCGTCCCGGCGCTCGCGCCCGGCCCGTAGCAGCGGCAGCGGCGGCACGGTACCGGCGCGGTACCCACCCGCAGACAACCGCCCGCGCTGAGGTGGAGCCGAGGGCGAGGCCAGCGCCTCGCCTCCCTCTCGCCCTCTCTCGCTCGCTCGCTCGCTCGCACCGCGCGGCGTCTCCGACGCCGTCTCTCTCGC
The DNA here is from genome assembly GCA_034336685.1 of Luscinia luscinia. Lineage (NCBI taxonomy): Eukaryota > Metazoa > Chordata > Aves > Passeriformes > Muscicapidae > Luscinia > Luscinia luscinia. The sequence goes on from JAKWBO010000302.1 coordinate 5,435, forward strand.
TCTTACCCGGCCGCCGCCGCATCGCTGCGCGCGCGGCGCGGCCTTCGCGGCAGGGACGAGCTCCGCCCCAGCGGCTCGTTCGGGAGGCGAGGAGCTGCGAGCGCTCCCGAGTCTGCCTTTAAGGGGGCGAAGGCCCTTCGCGGCGGCGAGGACGACCGGCCGTCGCCTCTCGCCCGCGCCCGACGGACCTGCGAGGCCACCCCAGCCAGCGCCGCCGGGGAGGGGCCCCCCCAGGACGGCGATTGATCGTCAAGCGGCGCTCAGACGAAGGCGTAGCCCGGGAGAACCCGGGGCCGCAAGTCGCGTTCGAAGTGTCGATGATCAATGTGTCCTGCAATTCACATTAATTCTCGCAGCTAGCTGCGTTCTTCATCGACGCTTACGAGCCGAGTGATCCACCGTAAGAGTTGTCTGGCTTTCGGCACCGACTCCAGCGAGCGCGGAGGGGCGGGACCGCTCCCAGCGCCAGCGGCGGCCCCCAACAACTTCGACCGTCGCGAGCACACAGGCGTCATTCGAAGCGGAGGAGAGACAGGAGGAAAAAACCCACCTTCGCTCCGAAGGCCGGCCCGAATGGCGGGGGGCCCGCGCCCCGACCGCCTCCCCCGCGCCAGGGCGGGGGAAACGCCGCCCGGCAAGGCCCTTGGCTCTTCGGAGGCGGCCCAGGCGCCCGGGCTCGGCCCGACCTCTGCACGGAGAGGCTGGCGCCTTCGCGGCCAACGCGGACCGGACCGGACCGCACCGCCCGCGGGGACGGCGGCCCGCCCGACCTCGCTCACGGGACCCCCAAAGGCGCCTTCGCGGCCGGGCGCGGCGAGGCCGCCGCCGACCCCGCTCACGCTTCCGCCCGCGCCTTTCGCCTCGGCCGATCCGCGGACTGCAGCGCCAAGGCCGCCCAGCGCCGGCAGCGGCCGGCCCTTCCCCAGCGGCCTTACGGACGCCCGCGGGGCGCCGGCCGGCCACCGCCGCTCCTTCCGCCGGCGCAACCCCTCCTCGCAGCGGGACCGGCTCTCCCCCGCCGCCGGCCGAGAGCCCGGCGGCCGCCGGAGAGCCTGGCCGGGTCGGCGAGACCCGCCGCCGCCGGGGCCGCACGCCCGGGACCGCCGCCGCCGCCGCTTCGCCCCGCCGGGAGGAGCCTTGCCGCCGGGCACGCGCCCGGCGGCAGGCGTCTGGCGCTCAGCCGGGGGGCAACGCCCGCTCCCCTCGCTTCCGCTCGGGGGACCGAGCGCGCGGGGCGCGGCCCCGCGACCGCCCGCCGCCTTAACCCTTCCGGCCCGCACGCGGCCGGGAAAGAGAAGAGCTGACGGGGAAGCGGCGGGCGGGGGCGACACTGACCCGGCGGCGACGCCCGCCACACCCGGCACGGGGGTCGCCCGCGCTCGCCGGGCACGGCACGGCCACGGCACGGGAGAGGGCCGCTCGAGACAGGAGGGATGGCCGGCGGCACGGCGGCGCGCCGCCGGCGCCCTTCGGGCACGAGGCCGTCCCGAGGCAAGAGCGCGGCCGCGGCCGCAGCGCCGGCGCCGGGCGCGCCAGGCGCCGCGCCGGCGGCCGAGGCGAGAGGCGTGGCGGGCCCGGCGGCCGCCACCCAGCGACCGGCGTAGGGCTGAGGCACCGCCAGCAGCGGGCGAGGCCACGTGTCGAGGCGGCGGGTCGGCCCAGCGGCCGGACCCGGTTAAGCTTACGCGCGGTCTCTCCCGCCCGAGACCGGGCCGCCAGAGAGAGGGGGGCAGAGCGCCCCTCCCGACAAGACACGGCTGCCCCCGCCCGCGGGGCGCCGACCGACAGCGAGAGGAGGGGAGCGCGGCCGGCGGGCCGCGGAGCGCCACCGCGCGCGAGGATCGGCGGGAGCGGGCTGCTCCCCTACCCCCTCGCGGATGGCGCCCGGCGCGCCGCCGCCCGGCACCGCTTCGCTGCCGGCCGCCCGCCGCCGCGCCGCGGCGAGGCGCGTGCCGAAGCCGCCCGAGTCTTTAAACCTCCGCCCGGCCGGCGGCCCCCTTCTCCCTTCCGGCCCCCCCAACGGCGTGTGGCGGCGCCCGAGGGAAAAAAAGCCGGCCCGGGGATGGCATGGGCACGCCGAGCGCGAGCGCTAGATACCTGACCCTGGGGCGAGGGAAACGACCTGCATGGCCCGCCAGTATGCCTCCCGCTGCCACCTTCGGGGGGCGTCCACGAAGCGAGAGCGCGCCCGGCGTCCGCTGCCACCGCCCGGCGGCCGTCCGTCTCGGGGCCGGGGTTTCCCTCAGTAGCCCGGCGCTGCGCCCGAGAGGACACGCCCGCGGCTCGGGCCGCCCGCCGGCGCGGGGCGCGGCCCGGCCGCCGAAACCTCGCTCACGCCCGCCGAGTGGGAGGCGTGGCGCCGGCGACTCGGCGTTCGGCGGCGCCGGCAGCGGTGGCGAGCGAGGCTCGGAGGCCGGCCCGGCCGTCCCCGACCTCCGGCCGAGGGGCGGACCGACAGCGGACCGACAGCGGCGGGGGGGGAAGAAAGCGGCCTCGGCGCCGGCCAGCCCGCCAGCGCTTCCTCGGCGCCCGGTCGCGGCAACGCGGTCTAGCGCGGAGTCGGCCCGCCAGCGCGCACGGTGGGGCGGGGCGCCGCAGAGGCGCGCGGCGGCCTTCGCCGCGCCGGCGCCTTTCCCCCCAGCGGGAGAGCGGCCTGCGCCGTAGCGCCTTCCGCTCTCTCTCTCTCTCTCTCTCTCTCGGCGCTTTCTCTCTCTGGGGCTGCTGCTGCGCGGCGTCGGGAAGGGCGTGCGGCCCCCTCCCTCCAGCGAGAGAGGAGCCGGGCGTGCGAGCGGAAAGCGAGCGCTTGGCCCGGCAGGCGCCAGCCCCCACCGGTAATGATCCTTCCGCGGGTTCACCTCACGGAAACCTTGTTCGACTTTTACTTCCTCTAGATAGTCAAGTTCGACCGTCTTCTCGGCGCTCCGGCAGAGCCGTGGCCGACCCGCCGGGGCGATCCGAGACCTCACTAAACCATCCAATGTCCGGTGGTAGCGGCCAGGCGGTGTGTACAAAGGGCAGGGACTTAATCAACGCGAGCTTATGACCCGCACTTACTGGGAATTCCTACGTTCACGGGGAAGAATTGCAATCCCGATCCCCATCACGAATGGGGTTCAGCGGGTTACCAGCGCCTGCCCGGCCGGAGGGTAGGCACAAGCTGAGCCAGTCAGTGTAGCGCGCGTGCGGCCCGAGACATCTAAGGGCATCACAGACCTGTTATTGCTCAATCTCGGGTGGCTGAGCGCCACTTGTCCCTCTAAGAAGTTGGGCGCCCGACCGCTCGGGGGTGGCGTAACTAGTTAGCATGCCAGAGTCTGCGTTCGTTGTCGGAATTAACCAGACAAATCGCTCCACCAACTAAGAACGGCCATGCACCACCACCCACGGAATCGAGAAAGAGCTCTCAATCTGTCAATCCTGTCCGTGTCCGGGCCGGGTGAGGTTTCCGTGTTGAGTCAAATTAAGCCGCAGGCTCCACTCCTAGTGGTGCCCTTCCGTCAATTCCTTTAAGTTTCAGCTTTGCAACCATACTCCCCCGGAACCCAAAGACTTGGGTTTCCCGGGAGCTACCCGGCGGGTCATGGGAATAACGCCGCCCGGATGGCCAGTCGGCATACGTTTATGGTGGGAACTACGGCGGTATCTGATCGTCTTGAACCTCCGACTTTCGTTCTTGATTAATGAAAACATTCTTGGCAAATGCTTTCGGCTCTAGGCCGTCTTGCGCCCGGTCAAGAATTTCACCTCTAGCGGCACAATACGAATGCCCCGGCCGTCCCTCTTAATCATGGCCCGTTTCGAAAACCAACAAAATAGAACCGGAGTCCTATTCCATTATTCCTAGCTGCAGTATGCCGGCGGCCGGCCTGCTTTGAACACTCTAATTTTCTCAAAGTAAGCGCTTGGGGCCCCGCGGGGCTTACTCAGCTAAGAGCATCGAGGGGGGCGCCCGAGAGGCAGGGGGCTAGGACAGGCGGTGGCTGCGCCCTCGCGGCGGACCGCCAACTCGATCCCAAGATCCAACTACGAGCTTTTTAACTGCAGCAACTTTAAGATACGCTATTGGGCTGGAATTACCGCGGCTGCTGGCACCAGACTTGCCCTCAATGGATCCTCGCTCAAGGATTTAAAGTCGCTCATTCCAATTACAGGGCCTCGAAAGAGTCCTGTATTGTTATTACCGTCACTACCTCCCGAATTCGGAGTGGGTAATTCTTGGCGCCTGCTGCCTTCCTTGGATGTGGTAGCCGTTTCTCAGGCTCCCTCTCCGGAATCGAACCCTGATTCCCCGTCACCCGTGGTCACCATGGTAGGCACAGACAGTACCATCGAAAGTTGATAGGGCAGACATTCGAATGGGTCGTCGCCCGCCCGGCGAAGGCGTCGCGATCGGCTCGAGGTTATCTAGAGTCACCAAAGCTGCGGGCGGGGCCCGGGGTTAGTTTTAGTCTGATAAATGTACAGCGTCCCGGAGGTCGGCGCTCGTCGGCATGTATTAGCTCTAGAATTACCACAGTTATCCAAGGAGGCGGGAGAGGAGCGACCAAAGGAACCATAACTGATTTAATGAGCCATTCGCAGTTTCACTGTACTGCCCGTGTGTACTTAGACATGCATGGCTTAAGCTTTGAGACAAGCATATGCTACTGGCAGGATCAACCAGGTAGCCGCCACACCCGCGGCGGCGCCCGCGAAACCCGGACCGCCCGGCCGGCGCCCTACCAACCTGACCGCCCCGCTTCTCTCTCTCTCTCTCTCTCGCTCTCTCTCTCGTCACGCTCCGACCCGGCCGGGGGGGCGGCATGGCAGCGACGGCCGGCGACATCGCGCAGCCGGCGGCGCCTGGGGGCGAGGAACGGCGCCACGCGCGCGAGCGAACCCCCACCCGCCGGGCGGCGGGGAGGCGGAAACGCCCTCGGCGACACGGCCGACCCGGCGGCCAGCCCTTCCAACGACGCCGCGGGCAAGGAGCCGGGACCGCTCGCAGCTTCTTTCTCGCTTAGGACAACAACGCGAGCCTTTTTCGCCTTCCTTCCCGTTTTCTCTCTTTCTCTCTCTCTTTCTCTCGGCTTCTGCTCTCTCTCGGGGCCCGCGGCCCCACGAGACTTCGGCCTCGCGTTCCGACAGTCACGGTAGCGCTGGCGGCCAGCGGGACGAGGGGCTCGGCTGGGGCTGACCCGCCCCGAGGCCGGCCCGAAAAAGCACCGGACGTGCTAGAGGAGACAGCGACCCGGCGAGGCGAGCGCGGCCCGGACACCCGAGGCCCCGAGGCCGGGGGCGGCTTCGCTCTGCAGCAGGCGGCGGCGGCGCCACCAAGGAGCGCCGGTGCGGTGCAGCGCGCGAGCAGGCTCTTTTCCCCGTCCGTGCCCATCGGTTCTCATCCCCCTTCTCTCTCTTCTCTCTCTCCGTCTTCCCTCCGGGGGACCACCGCTCTCTCTCTTTTCTCTCGGCTCGAGCTCGAGCACTCACACGCCGCTCGGCGCTGCTCGCGGCCGGCACCATAGGCGATACTCGGGGACCGAAGCCGGCACCGGCACCTCGCGCGCTTTTCCAAGGACACCTGAGGACTGGCGGGGCCACGCGGCCGTCCACACAACCCGGGACGGTAAACACGTTCCTCCCCCCAAAGCAGCGGGAGGAGGCGACACCTACGCCATGCGACGGGGGTGGCCGATCGGAAAGAGAACCGCCCTGCTCGAGAAAGCGGGGCACGCCGAGCTTCCCCCATGACAGAGAGAAGCCCGGGGAGAGGTGCCCGGCCAGCCGAGGGCCCTTTCCGGCGCCACCCGAGGAACCACCTCATCGATCGCTCGGAGACAAAGGCCCGCGGCCACTCTTCCTGGGACAACAGAAAACCGAAAAAGAGGAAAAAGACAAAAAGCACACTATGCGTCGCACGACCGTGCTAGCCACGGGGGTCACGGGCCTGCGGCCCGGGGGCCGAGGGGGCGGGGGGGCGAGACTCGAGACTCAACTCCCCCTAAAACCCCCATCCGCCCGCCCGACGGTCTCGAGCCAGCGCCGGGGGCCGGAGGCGGGGGCGAACTCGAGACTCAACTCCCCCAAAACCCCCATCCGCCCGCCGGCCGCAAATCTCTCGGTCTCTCTAGCCAGCACACAGCGTCTCTCTGGGCCTTCGCTTCTGCGTGGCCCGCTGACCCTTCGTCGTCAGCGGCGCTTCTCGGTGCAGCGGCTTAAGGCCGGCGTGAGAAAAAAGAAGGGAACAGGCCGGGCGGCCCCACACTCCGCCACGCCTGAAAAAGCAGAGCCGTTCGCAGCCCAGCCCGCCGGGCAGCCCACCGCAGCGGGGCAGCAGGCCAGACCCCACAGGCCGCCCGGCCACGGTGGCTCGGATCGCACCAGCCGAGGAGGGAGATGGGGCGGCGCGCCGCCTACGCCCCCACATCGCCGGGGGCTTTTCTCTCTCGCTTCTCTGTCGGGTTCCGGCCCGCTCTCTGGCGCAGCCCGACCACAGCGGCCGGCCGCCACCGCTAAAATGAACACTCCGCCCGCTCGCGGAGTCCCGACTTAGGGCGAGGGAAGGGGAACCATGCTTTCAACGGCGTACGGCCCGGGGAAGAGTGCCGCCAACCCGGCCGGCAAAAACTCCACGGGGCGACTCCCGTCACCCGAGCCCCCCCTTAGGCGAGGCGAGGCGAGGCCGGATGCCCCACCGGCCGCCCCGCGAGCCCCTTCCCAGGCGGACGCTCTCTCTGGGCAAGGCGGGTCGGGAGGCGGGGGAGCGAGCGCGGCCACCTCGGCGGCCGAGCGGCCGTGCTCTCGGGGGAGCTCTCGGGGGAAGGGGCGGGGAACCTACCTCTCGGCAGGCTCAACGCAACCCGGCCGCGTCCAGCCCGACTGCCGGTAAAAGCGCACCCGGACCGGCAGCCGAAGAAACGCCGCTACCACGCCAGAGCGGGCCGGCCCGGCTTAAGGCCGGGCGGGAAAAAGAACGGCGCCGCCGCCTCGCCCGCCACTCATCGCCGGAGGAGCGGCGGGCACCCGGCTCCCCCTTCTCGCGAAACCGGCAGCAGCCGGGCGGGGCGGGACAAGCGCTCGCGGCTTCGCTCTCGCTTCTCGGGTCTCCCGCCTCACCTGGCCTGGGCCGGGAGCACAGCTTCGCATCGCTCGCTTTTAGCGAAACCGGCAGCAGCCGGGCCGGAGCGGGACAACAGCGCTCGCGGCCGCTCTCGCTTCTCGGGTCTCCCGCCTCACCTGGCCTGGGCCGGGGAGCACAGCTTCGCATCGCTCGCTTTTAGCGAAACCGGCAGCAGCCGGGCCGGGGCGGGACACGCGCTCGCGGCCGACTCTCGCTTCTCGGGTCTCCCCGCCTCACCTGGCCTGGGCCGGGGAGCACAGCTTCGCATCGCTCGCTTTTAGCGAAACCGGCAGCAGCCGGGCCGGAGCGGGACAAGCGCTCGCGGCCGACTCTCGCTTCTCGGGTCTCCCGCCTCACCTGGCCTGGGCGGGGAGCACAACTCGCATCGCTCGCTTTTAGCGAAACCGGCAGCAGCCGGGCCGGGGCCGGGACAACGCGCTCGCGGCTTCTCTCTCGCGGCTACGCTCTTTCGGCCAGCGCCTACGCCTGGGCGGGGTGCAGCTCGCATCTCGCCCGCTGCACTCTTTTTTCCACGGAACCGGCAGCAGCCGGGCCGCAGCGGGGTTTCGCCGGCGGCTTCTCTCGCCCTCGCGCCTCCCGCCCTCGCCTGGCCCGGGCCGGGGAGCAGCTCGCCTCGCCTCCACCTGTCTCCAGTCAACTGGGGGTTACGGGAATGCCGGACAAGGCCACGGGAGAGTCCTTGCCGTGCATTGGCGATACGGTTCCTAGGCGGCCACGACCGCCCAGCGCGTACCGCCCTTTTCCGCCCTACGGACACAGGCACTGCACAGCCTGCGGGGAGACCGCCCGTAACCCTGTCTCCCATGATACGGACAAAGCGGGGGCCCAGGAGGCCGACGAGCACAAGAGAGCGAAGCCTAGGTGACCGAGGGTGGCGCTTGGCGGAGCACGCCGCCTCCTATCGATGAGGCAGCCGGAGGCAGCCGAAAACAACGACCCTTAAGCGCACTTCCGAGGACACCAGGTCTACCCAGCCAGCGGGGTAGACCTGTTATCCTCCTACATTCCGATTAAGGGGTAGACCTGTTGTCCGCCTGCATTCCCGATTAAGGGGTAGACCTGGTGTCCGCCGGCATTCCCGAGTTAAGGGGTAGACCTGTTGTCCGCCTGCATTCCCGATTAAGGGGTAGACCTGGTGTCCGCCGGCATTCCCGACTTAAGGGGTAGACCTGTTGTCCGCCTGCATTCCCGCGTTAAGGGGTAGACCTGTTGTCCGCCGGCATTCCCGCTTAAGGGGTAGACCTGGTGTCCGCCTGCATTCCGGTTAAGGGGTAGACCTGGTGTCCGCCGGCATTCCCGCTTAAGGGGTAGACCTGTTGTCCGCCTGCATTCCCGATTAAGGGGTAGACCTGGTGTCCGCCTGCATTCCCGCTTAAGGGGTAGACCTGGTGTCCGCCCGGCATTCCCGCTTAAGGGGTAGACCTGTTGTCGCCTGCATTCCCGTTAAGGGGTAGACCTGTTGTCGCCCGGCATTCCCGCTTAAGGGGTAGACCTGTTGTCCGCCTGCATTCCCGACTTAAGGGGTAGACCTGGTGTCCGCCCGGCATTCCCGCTTAAGGGGTAGACCTGTTGTCCGCCTGCATTCCCGCTTAAGGGGTAGACCTGGTGTCCGCCCGGCATTCCCGATTAAGGGGTAGACCTGTTGTCGCCTGGCATTCCCGACTTAAGGGGTAGACCTGTTGTCCGCCTGCATTCCGGCTTAAGGGGGTAGACCTGTTGTCCGCCCGGCATTCCCGTTAAGGGGTAGACCTGTTGTCCGCCTGCATTCCCGTTAAGGGGTAGACCTGTTGTCCGCCTGCATTCCCGATTAAGGGGTAGACCTGTTGTCCGCCTGCATTCCCGATTAAGGGGTAGACCTGGTGTCCGCCGGCATTCCCGACTTAAGGGGTAGACCTGTTGTCCGCCGGCATTCCCGCTTAAGGGGTAGACCTGTTGTCCGCCTGCATTCCCGATTAAGGGGTAGACCTGTTGTCCGCCTGCATTCCCGATTAAGGGGTAGACCTGGTGTCCGCCGGCATTCCCGCTTAAGGGGTAGACCTGTTGTCCGCCTGCATTCCACGATCAAGGGGTAGACCTGTTGTCCGCCTGCATTCCGAGTTAAGGGGTAGACCTGTTGTCCGCCCGGCATTCCCGTTAAGGGGGTAGACCTGTTGTCCGCCTGCATTCCCGATTAAGGGGTAGACCTGTTGTCCGCCTACATTCCCGCTTAAGGGGTAGACCTGGTGTCCGCCCGGCCATTCCCGCGTTAAGGGGTAGACCTGTTGTCCGCCTGCATTCCCGATTAAGGGGTAGACCTGTTGTCCGCCTGCATTCCGGGTAAGGGGTAGACCTGTTGTCCGCCGGCATTCCGGTTAAGGGGTAGACCTGTTGTCCGCCTGCATTCCCGATTAAGGGGTAGACCTGTTGTCCGCCTGCATTCCCGATTAAGGGGTAGACCTGGTGTCCGCCGGCATTCCGGCTTAAGGGGTAGACCTGTTGTCCGCCTGCATTCCCGACTTAAGGGGTAGACCTGTTGTCGCCGGCATTCCGGTTAAGGGGGTAGACCTGTTGTCCGCCTGCATTCCCGATTAAGGGGTAGACCTGTTGTCCGCCGGCATTCCCGGTTAAGGGGTAGACCTGTTGTCCGCCTGCATTCCCGATTAAGGGGTAGACCTGTTGTCCGCCTGCATTCCCGATTAAGGGGTAGACCTGGTGTCCGCCGGCATTCCCGCTTAAGGGGTAGACCTGTTGTCCGCCTGCATTCCCGATTAAGGGGTAGACCTGTTGTCCGCCGGCATTCCCGCTTAAGGGGTAGACCTGTTGTCCGCCTGCATTCCCGATTAAGGGGTAGACCTGTTGTCCGCCTGCATTCCCGATTAAGGGGTAGACCTGTTGTCCGCCTGGCATTCCCGCTTAAGGGGTAGACCTGTTGTCCGCCGGCATTCCGGTTAAGGGGTAGACCTGTTGTCCGCCTGCATTCCCGATTAAGGGGTAGACCTGTTGTCCGCCTGCATTCCCGATTAAGGGGTAGACCTGTTGTCCGCCCGGCATTCCCGCTTAAGGGGTAGACCTGTTGTCCGCCTGCATTCCCGATTAAGGGGTAGACCTGTTGTCCGCCTGCATTCCGATTAAGGGGTAGACCTGTTGTCCGCCTGCATTCCCGATTAAGGGGTAGACCTGTTGTCCGCCTGCATTCCCGATTAAGGGGTAGACCTGTTGTCCGCCCTGCATTCCCGCGTTAAGGGGTAGACCTGTTGTCCGCCCGGCATTCCCGACTTAAGGGGTAGACCTGTTGTCCGCCCGTATTCCCGATTAAGGGGTAGACCTGTTGTCCGCCTGCATTCCCGATTAAGGGGTAGACCTGTTGTCCGCCGGCATTCCGAGTTAAGGGGTAGACCTGTTGTCCGCCTGCATTCCCGATTAAGGGGTAGACCTGTTGTCCGCCTGCATTCCCGATTAAGGGGTAGACCTGTTGTCGCCCTGCATTCCGATTAAGGGGGTAGACCTGTTGTCCGCCCTGGCATTCCCGATTAAGGGGTAGACCTGTTGTCCGCCGGCCATTCCCGGTTAAGGGGTAGACCTGGTGTCCGCCCTGCATTCCCGATTAAGGGGTAGACCTGTTGTCCGCCTGCATTCCCGATTAAGGGGTAGACCTGTTGTCCGCCCGGCATTCCCGCTTAAGGGGTAGACCTGTTGTCCGCCCGTATTCCCGATTAAGGGGTAGACCTGTTGTCCGCCTGCATTCCCGATTAAGGGGTAGACCTGTTGTCGCCTGCATTCCCGATTAAGGGGTAGACCTGTTGTCGCCGGCATTCCCGTTAGGGGGTAGACCTGTTGTCCGCCTGCATTCCCGATTAAGGGGTAGACCTGTTGTCCGCCTGCATTCCCGATTAAGGGGTAGACCTGTTGTCCGCCCGGCATTCCCGTTAAGGGGGTAGACCTGTTGTCCGCCTGCATTCCCGATTAAGGGGTAGACCTGTTGTCCGCCTGCATTCCCGATTAAGGGGTAGACCTGTTGTCCGCCTGCATTCCCGATTAAGGGGTAGACCTGTTGTCCGCCGGCATTCCGGATTAGGGGTAGACCTGTTGTCCGCCCGACATTCCCGATTAAGGGGTAGACCTGTTGTCCGCCTGCATTCCCGCTTAAGGGGTAGACCTGGTGTCCGCCGGCATTCCCGCGTTAAGGGGTAGACCTGTTGTCCGCCTGCATTCCCGATTAAGGGGTAGACCTGTTGTCCGCCTGCATTCCCGATTAAGGGGTAGACCTGTTGTCCGCCTGCATTCCCGATTAAGGGGTAGACCTGTTGTCCGCCTGCATTCCCGATTAAGGGGTAGACCTGTTGTCCGCCGGCATTCCCACGGTTAAGGGGTAGACCTGTGTCCGCCCTGCATTCCCGATTAAGGGGTAGACCTGTTGTCCGCCTGCATTCCCGATTAAGGGGTAGACCTGTTGTCCGCCTGCATTCCCGATTAAGGGGTAGACCTGTTGTCCGCCTGCATTCCCGATTAAGGGGTAGACCTGGTGTCCGCCGGCATTCCCGGCTTAAGGGGGTAGACCTGTTGTCCGCCTGCATTCCCGATTAAGGGGTAGACCTGTTGTCCGCCTGCATTCCCGATTAAGGGGTAGACCTGTTGTCCGCCTGCATTCCCGATTAAGGGGTAGACCTATTGTCCGCCCGGCATTCCCGCTTAAGGGGTAGACCTGTTGTCCGCCGGCATTCCCGACTTAAGGGGTAGACCTGTTGTCCGCCTGCATTCCGATTAAGGGGTAGACCTGTTGTCCGCCTGCATTCCCGCTTAAGGGGTAGACCTGTTGTCCGCCTGCATTCCCGATTAAGGGGTAGACCTGTTGTCCGCCGGCATTCCCGCTTAAGGGGTAGACCTGTTGTCCGCCTGCATTCCCGATTAAGGGGTAGACCTGTTGTCCGCCGGCATTCCCGCTTAAGGGGTAGACCTGTTGTCCGCCCGTATTCCCGATTAAGGGGTAGACCTGTTGTCCGCCTGCATTCCCGATTAAGGGGTAGACCTGTTGTCCGCCTGCATTCCCGATTAAGGGGTAGACCTGTTGTCCGCCTGCATTCCCGATTAAGGGGTAGACCTGTTGTCCGCCTGCATTCCGATTAAGGGGTAGACCTGTTGTCCGCCTGCATTCCCGACTTAAGGGGTAGACCTGTTGTCCGCCGGCATTCCCGCTTAAGGGGTAGACCTGTTGTCCGCCGGCATTCCCGCGTTAAGGGGTAGACCTGTTGTCCGCCTGCATTCCCGATTAAGGGGTAGACCTGTTGTCCGCCGGCATTCCCGCTTAAGGGGTAGACCTGTTGTCCGCCTGCATTCCCGATTAAGGGGTAGACCTGGTGTCCGCCCGGCATTCCCGATTAAGGGGTAGACCTGTTGTCCGCCTGCATTCCCGCTAAGGGGTAGACCTGTTGTCCGCCCGGCATTCCCGACTTAAGGGGTAGACCTGTTGTCGCCCGGCATTCCCGTTAAGGGGGTAGACCTGTTGTCCGCCTGCATTCCCGATTAAGGGGTAGACCTGTTGTCCGCCTGCATTCCCGATTAAGGGGTAGACCTGTGTCCGCCCTGCATTCCCGGTTAAGGGGTAGACCTGTTGTCCGCCTGCATTCCGGCTTAAGGGGTAGACCTGTTGTCCGCCTGGCATTCCGGGTTAAGGGGTAGACCTGTTGTCCGCCTGCATTCCCGATTAAGGGGTAGACCTGTTGTCCGCCTGCATTCCACGATTAAGGGGTAGACCTATTGTCCGCCGGCATTCCCGCTTAAGGGGTAGACCTGTTGTCCGCCCGGCATTCCCGGTTAAGGGGTAGACCTGTTGTCCGCCTGCATTCCCGATTAAGGGGTAGACCTGTTGTCCGCCTGCATTCCCGCGATTAAGGGGGTAGACCTGGTGTCCGCCGGCATTCCCGCTTAAGGGTAGACCTGTTGTCCGCCTGCATTCCCGATTAAGGGGTAGACCTGTTGTCCGCCGGCATTCCCGATTAAGGGGTAGACCTGTTGTCCGCCCGCATTCCCGATTAAGGGGTAGACCTGTTGTCCGCCTGCATTCCCGATTAAGGGGTAGACCTGGTGTCCGCCTGCATTCCAGCTTAAGGGGTAGACCTGTTGTCCGCCTGCATTCCCGCTTAAGGGGTAGACCTGTTGTCCGCCCTGCATTCCCGATTAAGGGGTAGACCTGTTGTCCGCCTGCATTCCCGATTAAGGGGTAGACCTGTTGTCCGCCCGGCATTCCCGGCTTAAGGGGGTAGACCTGTTGTCCGCCTGCATTCCCGATTAAGGGGTAGACCTGGTGTCCGCCGGCATTCCGGTTAAGGGGTAGACCTGTTGTCCGCCTGCATTCCCGATTAAGGGGTAGACCTGTTGTCCGCCTGCATTCCCGATTAAGGGGTAGACCTGTTGTCCGCCTGCATTCCCGATTAAGGGGTAGACCTGTTGTCCGCCTGCATTCCCGATTAAGGGGTAGACCTGTTGTCCGCCGGCATTCCCGTTAAGGGGTAGACCTGTTGTCCGCCTGCATTCCCGTTAAGGGGTAGACCTGTTGTCCGCCTGCATTCCCGATTAAGGGGTAGACCTGTTGTCCGCCTGCATTCCCGATTAAGGGGTAGACCTGTTGTCCGCCTGCATTCCCGATTAAGGGGTAGACCTGTTGTCCGCCTGCATTCCCGATTAAGGGGTAGACCTGTTGTCCGCCTGCATTCCCGCTTAAGGGGTAGACCTGTTGTCCGCCTGCATTCCCGATTAAGGGGTAGACCTGTTGTCCGCCTGCATTCCCGATTAAGGGGTAGACCTGTTGTCCGCCTGCATTCCGAGTTAAGGGGTAGACCTGTTGTCGCCGGCATTCCCGAGTTAAGGGGGTAGACCTGTTGTCCGCCTGCATTCCCGATTAAGGGGTAGACCTGGTGTCCGCCCGGCATTCCCGGTTAAGGGGTAGACCTGTTGTCCGCCTGCATTCCCGATTAAGGGGTAGACCTGTTGTCCGCCTGCATTCCCGATTAAGGGGTAGACCTGTTGTCCGCCTGCATTCCGGCAAAGGGGTAGACCTGGTGTCCGCCCGGCATTCCCGCTTAAGGGGTAGACCTGTTGTCGCCTGCATTCCCGATTAAGGGGTAGACCTGTTGTCCGCCGGCATTCCCGCTTAAGGGGTAGACCTGTTGTCGCCCGTATTCCCGATTAGGGGGTAGACCTGTTGTCCGCCTGCATTCCCGATTAAGGGGTAGACCTGGTGTCCGCCTGCATTCCCGCTTAAGGGGTAGACCTGTTGTCCGCCGGCATTCCCGCTAAAGGGGTAGACCTGTTGTCCGCCCTTATTCCCGATTAGGGGGTAGACCTGTTGTCCGCCTGCATTCCCGATTAAGGGGTAGACCTGTTGTCCGCCGGCATTCCCGCTTAAGGGGTAGACCTGTTGTCCGCCCGCATTCCCGATTAAGGGGTAGACCTGTTGTCCGCCTGCATTCCCGATTAAGGGGTAGACCTGTTGTCCGCCTGCATTCCCGATTAAGGGGTAGACCTGTTGTCCGCCTGCATTCCCGATTAAGGGGGTAGACCTGTTGTCCGCCTGCATTCCCGATTAAGGGGTAGACCTGTTGTCCGCCTGCATTCCCGATTAAGGGGTAGACCTGTTGTCCGCCCGGCATTCCGGCAAGGGGTAGACCTGTTGTCCGCCCGTATTCCCGATTAAGGGGTAGACCTGTTGTCCGCCTGCATTCCCGATTAAGGGGTAGACCTGGTGTCCGCCTGCATTCCCGATTAAGGGGTAGACCTGTTGTCCGCCTGCATTCCCGATTAAGGGGTAGACCTGTTGTCCGCCCGGCATTCCCGCTTAAGGGGTAGACCTGTTGTCCGCCCGTATTCCCGATTAGGGGTAGACCTGTTGTCCGCCTGCATTCCCGATTAAGGGGTAGACCTGGTGTCCGCCTGCATTCCCGATTAAGGGGTAGACCTGTTGTCCGCCTGCATTCCCGATTAAGGGGTAGACCTGTTGTCCGCCCGGCATTCCCGCTTAAGGGGTAGACCTGTTGTCCGCCCGCATTCCCGATTAAGGGGTAGACCTGTTGTCCGCCTGCATTCCCGATTAAGGGGTAGACCTGTTGTCCGCCGGCATTCCCGCTTAAGGGGTAGACCTGTTGTCCGCCCGCATTCCCGATTAAGGGGTAGACCTGTTGTCCGCCTGCATTCCCGATTAAGGGGTAGACCTGTTGTCCGCCCGCATTCCCGATTAAGGGGTAGACCTGTTGTCCGCCTGCATTCCCGATTAAGGGGTAGACCTGTTGTCCGCCTGGCATTCCCGCTTAAGGGGTAGACCTGTTGTCCGCCCGCATTCCCGATTAAGGGGTAGACCTGTTGTCCGCCTGCATTCCCGATTAAGGGGTAGACCTGGTGTCCGCCTGCATTCCCGATTAAGGGGTAGACCTGTTGTCCGCCTGCATTCCCGATTAAGGGGTAGACCTGTTGTCCGCCGGCATTCCCGCTTAAGGGGTAGACCTGTTGTCCGCCCGTATTCCCGATTAAGGGGTAGACCTGTTGTCCGCCTGCATTCCCGATTAAGGGGTAGACCTGGTGTCCGCCTGCATTCCCGATTAAGGGGTAGACCTGTTGTCCGCCTGCATTCCCGATTAAGGGGTAGACCTGTTGTCCGCCGGCATTCCCGCTTAAGGGGTAGACCTGTTGTCCGCCCGCATTCCCGATTAAGGGGTAGACCTGTTGTCCGCCTGCATTCCCGATTAAGGGGTAGACCTGGTGTCCGCCTGCATTCCCGCTTAAGGGGTAGACCTGTTGTCCGCCGGCATTCCCGCTTAAGGGGTAGACCTGTTGTCCGCCTGCATTCCCGATTAAGGGGTAGACCTGTTGTCCGCCTGCATTCCCGATTAAGGGGTAGACCTGGTGTCCGCCTGCATTCCCGCTTAAGGGGTAGACCTGGTGTCCGCCGGCATTCCCGATTAAGGGGTAGACCTGTTGTCCGCCTGGCATTCCCGCTTAAGGGGTAGACCTGTTGTCCGCCTGCATTCCCGATTAAGGGGTAGACCTGGTGTCCGCCGGCATTCCCGCTTAAGGGGTAGACCTGTTGTCCGCCTGCATTCCCGCGTTAAGGGGTAGACCTGGTGTCCGCCGGCATTCCCGCTTAAGGGGTAGACCTGTTGTCCGCCTGCATTCCCGATTAAGGGGTAGACCTGGTGTCCGCCGGCATTCCGAGTTAAGGGGTAGACCTGTTGTCCGCCTGCATTCCCGGTTAAGGGGTAGACCTGGTGTCCGCCGGCATTCCCGCTTAAGGGGTAGACCTGTTGTCCGCCTGCATTCCCGATTAAGGGGTAGACCTGTTGTCCGCCCGTATTCCCGATTAAGGGGTAGACCTGTTGTCCGCCTGCATTCCCGATTAAGGGGTAGACCTGGTGTCCGCCTGCATTCCCGATTAAGGGGTAGACCTGTTGTCCGCCCGGCATTCCCGCTTAAAGGGGTAGACCTGTTGTCCGCCTGCATTCCCGATTAAGGGGTAGACCTGGTGTCCGCCTGCATTCCCGATTAAGGGGTAGACCTGTTGTCCGCCCGGCATTCCCGCTTAAGGGGTAGACCTGTTGTCCGCCGGCATTCCCGCTTAAGGGGTAGACCTGGTGTCCGCCTGCATTCCCGATTAAGGGGTAGACCTGGTGTCCGCCGGCATTCCCGCTTAAGGGGTAGACCTGTTGTCCGCCTGCATTCCCGCTTAAGGGGTAGACCTGGTGTCCGCCGGCATTCCCGCTTAAGGGGTAGACCTGTTGTCCGCCTGCATTCCCGATTAAGGGGTAGACCTGTTGTCCGCCGGCATTCCCGCTTAAGGGGTAGACCTGTTGTCCGCCCGTGCATTCCCGATTAGGGGGTAGACCTGTTGTCCGCCTGCATTCCCGATTAAGGGGTAGACCTGGTGTCCGCCTGCATTCCCGATTAAGGGGTAGACCTGTTGTCCGCCTGGCATTCCCGCTTA
>JAKWBO010000302.1:27500-30000 GCA_034336685.1 Luscinia luscinia
TGAGTTGTAAAGCAGTGAGGAGCTTCCTGTGAGGTATGCTTCTGTAATATTGTAGCCAATGGTTGCTAATTTTATCACCCTCAAAATTTGTAATTCCACGGCCCTGGGACACTAATTTAGTCCAATTTTTAAATTCGTTTTTCCTCCAATTGCAAGGTTTTGGAAATTTAGCTTTCAAGGTCGGTGCTTCCCACTCCGAAGATGTGCCTGCGCTGTCAGATGGTTCGCTCGCCGGTGGTGCATCCCAAATCGATGGGATCTTCTCCCTGTTCCCTCCAGCTTGTACCCACAATTTCTTATACGTTTGTTCCATTTGATCTTTCTCCAGGAACGCTTTCATGGTTTCGTCCGAAGACTGAGCGATACGATGCAGTCTCCGGGCCTGCACGCTGGGGATCAGACCCGCCAATTTGATGATGCCTAAACCACCGTCCTTCGTGCTCGAGTACAGGATGGCATCGCAAGTGCACGAAGGTAAGTGCAGCCAGTCCTTGACCGTTGTTCGGATTTTTTGATCGAGGTTTTCCAGAAACCCGGCTTTCAGGTCTGAATGGTCAGCCAGGTATGTCAGTCGAGGGATGGTGTATGTTTTGAGGATATCAATTTTCTGCAGAGGTTTAAGTGGAGCTTGATCAATTCTCTGAAGCCAGTATTCCAGTTTTGTGGAGAGATTGGATTTTGCTATCCCAGTCCAGGGGTCAATCTGCAAGCCGAGGTATTTCTCAGTTTCGCCGGGGTCAATCATGTTCAGGGGTGTGCCGTTGATGGTCCACGCAGCGCAGTCGTTGACGGTGTAAGAGTCCTTAGTCGGCTTGATGTAGTAGCCGTGGCACTTTACTCCCTGCGTTTTGAGACCGGTGAGATTGCAAAAGGTCTCTAATATCTTGATGTTCGTATTCATTTTTTTCCCAGGAGTCGCTCAAAAGGACCAGATCATCCGCAAATGCCATCGCCGTGATGCTGCTCCGGCCCTGGTGGTACCCTTTGCCACTTTCTTCCAGCTTGCACAACAGGGGGTCCATGGCCAGATTAAATAAAAGGGGTGACATCGGGTCACCCTGTTTTACTCCAACCCGGAAATGGATTTCATCTGTGCGTGTGTTTTTCTTCACGGTGATATAAGTACTGGTGTCTTTGTACATATCTCTCACCAGACCGATGATGTGGGGATCCACTTCTCTCTGCTGCAAAGCGTGTATGATGTGCTGGTGGCTTATGGTGTCAAAAGCCTTGGCAATGTCCACGAATACTACACCCAGTGGTCTGTGTTCTTTTTTGGCAGATCGCATTATAGATTGCAGGAGTTTCAGGTTTTCAGAGCATCCCGCCGCTCTGATGAATCCTCTTTGCCTTGGGTTGAGGGGGCAGGCTTTGCTCAGCCTAGCTGTTATAATCCTGGAGAACAGTCTCAGCAAGATGGAACCGATCGTGATGGGTCTCCAGTTGTTAGCGTCCTTCAAACGTTCAGGCTCTGTCGACTTAGGAATCAAAACAGTCCTGCATCCCCTCACCATGTCTGGGATTTTTCCAGATGTTAACCACAGGTTGAAGATCTCCGCAGTCCTGGAATACTCGGGATCCATCTTCTTGATGTCCCCAAGAGTAATTCCGTCTGGACCGGGAGCCGAGCCCTTGCTCATTTCCTGCACATTTTTCTCAATTTCTTTGGCCGTAATTAAGTCTCTGAAAGCGCTATTGTCGGCTTTCCCGTTAATTTGGAAGTCCCCAAGGCTATTAAAGTTACCAGGTGTTTCCCATCTTTCTTTAAAGACCGAATAAATTTCACCGGGTGCAATATCGCAGGACAAAGTCTCGATATCGTCCAAAATAATTTTAGCAAGTTTCCCCCTATCGAGATGGAACAACCGCTGGAAGCGAAGGTAGTCCCCCTTCTTAATTGCTCTGGCCTTCATCCACTTCTGAAAAGGTCTCTTTGGTTGCTTCTCCCGGGCCCCTTTGTTGTTCTTATCTCGGGTCGCCGTTCTTATCTGGCTTATCGATTCCAGGCATCCGAAGCAGTCCTGCGCCGCTTGGTTGACCGTTGCTTGCATTTCCTGGCCTTCAATTAACTGCTTGAATGCCCGCGGGCAGGTGTTAATTGCCCCAGCTGATAGCCTCTCCCCGAGTGTCCGGTGATAATGGGCTTGCAGTTGCCCTTCCCTCTGCCGCTCGATGGCTCCCCTCCGGCCGTTACCCTTATCAGGGCGGGCACTTAACACCTCCATTGTTTTCTTTCCGGCAGCTGGCTTCCCTGGAGGGCGGCTCCTCTCAGGTCCATTGTTCTCGGCTGCAGCCTGACCTTGATGACTCCCTTCAGGTTCCTTTCTTAGACACGCAGCTGCTCTCCTGGTGCGAGTACTCACAGCAGGTTCCTCCTCAAGGTCCTTAACTGGCTTCCTGGGCAGCAATCTCCTTTTGTCGCTTATCTGTTTAGCCGTTTTGGTTGTAATGTGCTCCGCGATGAGTTTATTGATGTTTTTCTCACCCTCGAACTGCGCCT
>JAKWBO010000302.1:35000-37500 GCA_034336685.1 Luscinia luscinia
TCTCCGACGCCGTCTCTCTCGCTCTTACCCCGGCCGCCGCCGCCGCCGCACGGCGCGCGGCGCGGCCCCCTCGCGGCAAGGACGAGCTCCGCCCCAGCGGCTCGTTCCGGGAGCGGGGAGCTGCGGAGCGCTCCCCGAGTCTGCCTTTAGGGGGACGAAGGCCCTTGCGCGGCGACGAGGACGACCGGCCGTCGCCTCTCGCCGCGCCCGACGGACCTGCGAGGCCACCCCAGCCGCGCCGCCGGGGAGGGGCCCCCAGGACGGCGATTGATCGTCAAGCGACGCTCAGACAGGCGTAGCCCCGGGAGGAACCCGGGGCCGCAAGTCGCGTTCGAAGTGTCGATGATCAATGTGTCCTGCAATTCACATTAATTCTCGCAGCTAGCTGCGTTCTTCATCGACGCACGAGCCGAGTGATCCACCGCTAAGAGTTGTCTGGCTTTCGGCACCGACTCCGCGGGGCGCGGAGGGGCCGGGACACGCCCGCGCCAAGCGGCGGCCCCCCATGGCTTGCGACCGTACGAGCACACAGGCGTCATTCGAAACGGAGGAGAGACAGGAGGGAAAAAACCCACCTTACGCTCCGAAGGCCGGCCCGAATGGCGGGGGGCCCGCGCCCCGACCGCCTCCCCCGCGCCAGGGCGGGGGAAACACTCGCCGGCAAGGCCCTTGGCTCTTCGGAGGCGGCCCAGGCGCCCGGGCTCGGCCCGGCCTCTGCACGGAGAGGCTGGCGCCTTCGCGGCCAACGCGGACCGGACCGGACCGCACCGCCGCGGGACGGCAGCCCGCCCGACCTCGCTCACGGGACCCCAAAGGCGCCTTCGCGGCCGGGCGCGGCGAGGCCGCCGCCGACCCCGCTCACCTTCCGCCGCGCCTTTCGCCTCGGCCGATCCGCGGACTGCCGCGCCAAGGCCGCCGCGCCGAGCGCGCGGCCGGCCCATACCCAGCGGCCTTACGGACGCCCGCGGAGACGCCGGCCGGCCACCGCCGCTCCTTCCCGCCGGCGCAACCCCTCCTGCGCGGGACCGGCTCTCCCCCGCCGCCGGCCGAGAGCCCGGCGGCCGCCGGAAGCCTAGCCGGGTCGGCGAGACCCGCCGCCGCCGGGGCCGCACGCCCGGGACCGCCGCCGCCGCCGCTTCGCCCCGCCGGGAGAGAGCCCCTGCCGCCGGGCACGCGCCCGGCGGCAGGCGTACGGCGCTCAGCCGGGGGGCAACGCCCGCTCCCTCGCTTCCGCTCGGGGACCGGGGCGCGCGGGAGCGCGGCCCCGCGGCCGCCCGCCGCCTTAACCCTTCCGGCCCGCACGCGGCCGGGGAAAGGAAAGAGCGACGGGGGGAAAGCGACGGGCGGGGACGACACTGACCCGGCGGCGACGCCGCCACACCCGGCACGGGGGTCGCCGCGCTCGCCGGGCACGGCACGGCACGGCACGGGAGAGGGCCGCTCGAGACAGGAGGGATGGCCGGCGGCACGGCGGCCGCCGCCGACGCCCTTCGGGCACGAGGCCGTCCCGAGGCAAGAGGCGCGGCCGCGGCCCCACAGCGCCCGGCGCCCGGGCGCGCCAGGCGCCCGCGCCGGCGGCCGAGAGGCGAGAAGGCGTGGCGGGCCCGGCGGCCGCCACCCGCGGCCGACGTAGGGCTGAGGCACCGCCAGCAGCCGGGCGAGGCCCGTGTCGAGGCGAGCGGGTCGGCCCGCGGCCGGACCCCGGTTCGCTTGCCGCGCGGTCTCTCCGCCGAGACCGGGCCGCCAGAGAGGGGGGCAGGGCGCCCCTCCCCGGCAAGGCACGGCTGCCCCCCGCCCGCGGGACGCCGACCGACAGCGAGAGGGAGGAGCGCGGCCGGCGAACCGCAGACGCCACCGCGCGCGGGGGGATCGGCGGGAGCGGGCTGCTCCCTACCCCCTCGCGGATGGCGCCCGCGCCGCCGCCGCCCGGCACCGCTCGCTGCCGGCCGCCGCCGCCGCCGCGGCGAGGCGCGTACCGAAACCGCCCGAGTCTTTAAACCTCCGCCCGGCCCGGCGGCCCCCTTCTCCCTTCCGGCCCCCCCAACGGCGTGTGACGACGCCGAGGGAAAAAAAACCGGCCGGGGATGGCATGGGCCGCCGAGGCGCGGAGCGCTAGATACCTGACCCTGGGGCGAGGAAACGACCTGCATGGCCCCGCCGGGGTGCCTCCCCCACTGCCACCTTCGGGGGAGCGTCCACGGGCGGGGGCGCGCCCGACGTCCGCTGCCACCGCCGCGGCCGTCCGTCTCGGGGCCCGGGGTTTCCCTCAGTAGCCCGGCGCTGCGCCCGAGAGGACCGCCGCGGCTCGGGCCGCCCCGCCGGCGCGGGGACGCGGCCAGCCGCCGAAACCTCGCTCACGCCCCGCCGAGTGGGAGGCGTGAGCGCCGGCGACTTCCGGCGTTCGGCGGCGCCGGCCGCGAGTGGCGAAGGCGAGGCTCGGAGGCCGGCCCGGCCGTCCCCCGGCCTCCGGCGAGGACGGACCGACAGCGGACCGACGCGG
>JAKWBO010000302.1:40000-61813 GCA_034336685.1 Luscinia luscinia
CGCTGCGCAGCTTCTTTCTCGCTTCGGACAACGCGAGCCTTTTTCGCCTTCCTTCCCGTTTTCTCTCTTTCTCTCTCTCTTTCTCTCGGCTTCTGCTCTCTCTCGGGGCCCGCGGCCCACGAGACTCGGCCTCGCGTTCCGACAGTCACGGCGCGCTGGCGACGCGCGGGACGGGGGGCTCGGCTGGGGCTGACCCGCCCCCGAGGCCGGCCCGAAAAAGCACCGGACGTGCTAGAGGAGACAGCGACCCGACGAGGCGGGCGCGGCCCGGACACCCGAGGCCCCGAGGCCGGGGCGGCTCGCTCTGCAGCAGGCGGCGGCGGCGCCACCAAGGAGCGCCGGTGCGGTGCGCGCGCGGAACGGGCTCTTTTCCCCCGTCCGTGCCCCATCGGTTCTCATCCCCCCTTCTCTCTCTTCTCTCTCTCCGTCTTCCCTCGGGGGACCACACGCTCTCTCTCTTTTCTCTCGGCTCGAGCTCGAGCCTACACCGCCGCTCCGAGCGCTGCTCGCGGCCGGCACCCATAAGAGGCGATACTCGGGGACCGAAGCCGGCACCGGCACCTCGCGCGCGCTTTTCCAAGGACACCTGAGGACTGGCGGGGCCACGCGGCCGTCACACAGCCCGGGACGGTAAACACGTTCCTCCCCCCAAAGCAGCGGGAGGGCGACACCTCGCCTACGACGGGGGTGGCCGATCGGAAGAGACCGCCCTGCTCGAGAAGCGGGGCACCGCCGAGCTTCCCCCATGACAGAGAGAAGCCCCGGGGGAGAGGTGCCCGGCCAGCCGAGGGCCCTTTCCGACGCCACCCGAGGAACCACCTCATCGATCGCTCGGAGACAAAGGCCCCGCGGCCACTCTTCCTGGGACAACAGAAAACCGAAAAAGAGGAAAAAAGACAAAAAGCACACTATGCGTCGCACGACCCGTGCTAGCCACGGGGGTCACGGGCCTGCGGCGGGGGCCGGGGGCGGGGGGCGAGACTCGAGACTCAACTCCCCCCTAAAACCCCCATCCGCCCGCCGACGGTCTCGAGCCCGCGCCGGGGACCGGAGGCGGGGGGCGAGACTCGAGACTCAACTCCCCCCAAAACCCCCATCCGCCCGCCGGCACGGATCTCTCGGTCTCTCTCGCCAGCACACAGCGTCTCTCTGGGCCTTCGCTTCTCGTGGCCCGCGACCCTTCGTCGTCAGCGCGCTTCTCGGTGCCGCGGCTTAAGGCCGCGTGAGAAAAAAGAAGAGAACAGGCGGGCGGCCCCACACTCCGCCACGCCTGAAAAAGCAGAGCCGTTCGCAGCCCAGCCCGCCGGGCAGCCCACCGCAGCCGGGGCAGCAGGCCAGACCCCACAGGCCGCCCGGCCACGGTGGCTCGGATCGCACCAGCCGAGGAGGGAGATGGGGCGAGGCGCCGCCGCCTCGCCCCCCACATCGCCGGGGGCTTTTCTCTCTCGCTTCTCTGTCGGGTTCCGGCCCGCTCTACGGCGCAGCCGGCCACCGCGGCCGGCCGCCACCGCTAAAATGAACACTCCGCCCGCTACGCGGGTCCCCGGCTTAGGGCCGAGGAAGGGGGAACCATGCTTTCAACGAGCGCACGGCGGGGAAGGGGTGCCGCCAACCCCGGCCGGCAAAACTCCACGGGGCGACTCCCGTCACCGAGCCCCCCTTAGGCGAGCCGAGGCGAGGCCGGATGCCCCACCGGCACGCCCCGCGAGCCCTTCCCAGGCGGACGCTCTCTCTGGGCAAGACGGGTCGGGAGGCGGGGGAGCGAAGCGCGGCCACCTCGGCGGCCGAGCGAGCCGTGCTCTCGGGGGAGCTCTCGGGGAAGGGGCCGGGGAACCTACCTCTCGGCAGGCTCAACGCAACCCCGGCCGCGTCCAGCCCCGGCTGCCGGTAAAAGCGCACCGGACCGGCAGCCGAAGAACGCCGCACCCGCCAGAGCGGGCCGGCCCCGGCTTAAGGCCGGGCGGAAAAAGAACGAGGCGCCGCCGCCTCGCCCGCCACCATCGCCGGAGGAGCGAGCGGGCACCCGGCTCCCCCTTCTCGCGAAACCGGCAGCAGCCGGGCCGGAGCGGGACACGCGCTCGCGGCTTCGCTCTCGCTTCTCGGGTCTCCCCGCCTCACCTGGCCTGGGCCGGGGAGCACAGCTCGCATCGCTCGCTTTTCGCGAAACCGGCAGCAGCCGGGCCGGAGCGGGACACGCGCTCGCGGCTTCGCTCTCGCTTCTCGGGTCTCCCCGCCTCACCTGGCCTGGGCCGGGGAGCACAGCTCGCATCGCTCGCTTTTCGCGAAACCGGCAGCAGCCGGGCCGGAGCGGGACACGCGCTCGCGGCTTCGCTCTCGCTTCTCGGGTCTCCCCGCCTCACCTGGCCTGGGCCGGGGAGCACAGCTCGCATCGCTCGCTTTTCGCGAAACCGGCAGCAGCCGGGCCGGAGCGGGACACGCGCTCGCGGCTTCGCTCTCGCTTCTCGGGTCTCCCCGCCTCACCTGGCCTGGGCCGGGGAGCACAGCTCGCATCGCTCGCTTTTCGCGAAACCGGCAGCAGCCGGGCCGGAGCGGGACACGCGCTCGCGGCTTCTCTCTCGCGGCTCGCTCTTTCGGCCCGCGCCTCGCCTGGGCCGGGGTGCAGCTCGCATCTCGCCCGCTGCACTCTTTTTTCCACGGAACCGGCAGCAGCCGGGCCGCAGCAGGACTACGCCGGCGGCTTCTCTCGCCCTCGCGCCTCCCGCCTCGCCTGGCCCGGGCCGAGGAGCAGCTCGCCTCGCCTCCACCTGTCTCAGTCAACTGGGGGTTACGGGAATGCCGGACAAGGCCACGGGAGAGTCCTTGCCGTGCATTGGCGATACAGTTCCTAGGCCGGCACGACCGCCCCGCGCGGCCGCCCTTTTCCGCCTACGGACACAGGCACTGCACAGCCTGCGGGGAGACCGCCCGTAACCCTGTCTCCCATGATACGGACAAGCGGGGCCCAGGAGGCCGACGAGCACAAGAGAACGAAGCCTAGGTGACCGGGGTGGCGCAGCGGAGCACGCCGCCTCCTACGATGAGGCAGCCGGAGGCAGCCGAAAACAGCGACCCCTTAGCGCACTTCCGAGGACACCAGGTCTACCCAGCCAGCGGGGTAGACCTGTTGTCCACTGCATTCCCGATTAAGGGGTAGACCTGTTGTCCGCCTGCATTCCCGATTAAGGGGTAGACCTGTTGTCCGCCTGCATTCCCGATTAAGGGGTAGACCTGGTGTCCGCCGGCATTCCCGCTTAAGGGGTAGACCTGTTGTCCGCCTGGCATTCCCGATTAAGGGGTAGACCTGTTGTCCGCCTGCATTCCCGATTAAGGGGTAGACCTGTTGTCCGCCTGCATTCCCGCTTAAGGGGTAGACCTGTTGTCCGCCTGCATTCCCGATTAAGGGGTAGACCTGTTGTCCGCCTGCATTCCCGATTAAGGGGTAGACCTGTTGTCCGCCTGCATTCCACGACTTAAGGGGTAGACCTGGTGTCCGCCTGCATTCCCGCTTAAGGGGTAGACCTGGTGTCCGCCGGCATTCCCGCTTAAGGGGTAGACCTGTTGTCCGCCTGCATTCCCGATTAAGGGGTAGACCTGTTGTCCGCCGGCATTCCCGCTTAAGGGGTAGACCTGTTGTCCGCCCGCATTCCCGATTAGGGGGTAGACCTGTTGTCCGCCTGCATTCCCGATTAAGGGGTAGACCTGGTGTCCGCCTGCATTCCCGCTTAAGGGGTAGACCTGTTGTCCGCCTGGCATTCCCGCTTAAGGGGTAGACCTGTTGTCCGCCGGCATTCCCGATTAGGGGGTAGACCTGTTGTCCGCCTGCATTCCCGATTAAGGGGTAGACCTGTTGTCCGCCCTGCATTCCCGATTAAGGGGTAGACCTGTTGTCCGCCTGCATTCCCGATTAAGGGGTAGACCTGTTGTCCGCCTGCATTCCCGATTAAGGGGTAGACCTGTTGTCCGCCTGCATTCCCGATTAAGGGGTAGACCTGTTGTCCGCCGGCATTCCCGCTTAAGGGGTAGACCTGTTGTCCGCCCGCATTCCCGATTAAGGGGTAGACCTGTTGTCCGCCTGCATTCCCGATTAAGGGGTAGACCTGGTGTCCGCCTGCATTCCCGATTAAGGGGTAGACCTGTTGTCCGCCTGCATTCCCGATTAAGGGGTAGACCTGTTGTCCGCCTGCATTCCCGATTAAGGGGTAGACCTGTTGTCCGCCTGCATTCCCGCTTAAGGGGTAGACCTGGTGTCCGCCGGCATTCCCGATTAAGGGGTAGACCTGTTGTCCGCCTGCATTCCCGATTAAGGGGTAGACCTGTTGTCCGCCGGCATTCCCGCTTAAGGGGTAGACCTGTTGTCCGCCCGTATTCCCGATTAGGGGGTAGACCTGTTGTCCGCCTGCATTCCCGATTAAGGGGTAGACCTGGTGTCCGCCTGCATTCCCGCTTAAGGGGTAGACCTGTTGTCCGCCTGCATTCCCGATTAAGGGGTAGACCTGTTGTCCGCCTGCATTCCCGATTAAGGGGTAGACCTGTTGTCCGCCTGCATTCCCGATTAAGGGGTAGACCTGTTGTCCGCCGGCATTCCCGATGAAGGGGTAGACCTGTTGTCCGCCGGCATTCCCGCTTAAGGGGTAGACCTGTTGTCCGCCCGTATTCCCGATTAGGGGGTAGACCTGTTGTCCGCCTGCATTCCCGATTAAGGGGTAGACCTGTTGTCCGCCTGCATTCCCGATTAAGGGGTAGACCTGTTGTCCGCCTGCATTCCCGATTAAGGGGTAGACCTGTTGTCCGCCCGTATTCCCGATTAAGGGGTAGACCTGTTGTCCGCCTGCATTCCCGATTAAGGGGTAGACCTGTTGTCCGCCTGCATTCCCGATTAAGGGGTAGACCTGTTGTCCGCCTGCATTCCCGATTAAGGGGTAGACCTGTTGTCCGCCGGCATTCCCGCTTAAGGGGTAGACCTGTTGTCCGCCCGTATTCCCGATTAAGGGGTAGACCTGTTGTCCGCCTGCATTCCCGATTAAGGGGTAGACCTGTTGTCCGCCGGCATTCCCGCTTAAGGGGTAGACCTGTTGTCCGCCCGCATTCCCGATTAGGGGGTAGACCTGTTGTCCGCCTGCATTCCCGATTAAGGGGTAGACCTGTTGTCCGCCCTGCATTCCCGATTAAGGGGTAGACCTGTTGTCCGCCTGCATTCCCGATTAAGGGGTAGACCTGTTGTCCGCCGGCATTCCCGCTTAAGGGGTAGACCTGTTGTCCGCCCGTATTCCCGATTAAGGGGGTAGACCTGTTGTCCGCCTGCATTCCCGATTAAGGGGTAGACCTGTTGTCCGCCTGCATTCCCGATTAAGGGGTAGACCTGTTGTCCGCCTGCATTCCCGATTAAGGGGTAGACCTGTTGTCCGCCGGCATTCCCGCTTAAGGGGTAGACCTGTTGTCCGCCCGTATTCCCGATTAGGGGTAGACCTGTTGTCCGCCTGCATTCCCGATTAAGGGGTAGACCTGTTGTCCGCCTGCATTCCCGATTAAGGGGGTAGACCTGTTGTCCGCCTGCATTCCCGATTAAGGGGTAGACCTGTTGTCCGCCCGGCATTCCCGATTAAGGGGTAGACCTGTTGTCCGCCTGCATTCCCGATTAAGGGGGTAGACCTGTTGTCCGCCTGCATTCCCGATTAAGGGGTAGACCTGTTGTCCGCCTGCATTCCCGATTAAGGGGTAGACCTGTTGTCCGCCGGCATTCCCGCTTAAGGGGTAGACCTGTTGTCCGCCCGCATTCCCGATTAAGGGGTAGACCTGTTGTCCGCCTGCATTCCCGATTAAGGGGTAGACCTGTTGTCCGCCTGCATTCCCGATTAAGGGGTAGACCTGTTGTCCGCCTGCATTCCCGATTAAGGGGTAGACCTGTTGTCCGCCTGCATTCCCGATTAAGGGGTAGACCTGTTGTCCGCCCGCATTCCCGCTTAAGGGGTAGACCTGTTGTCCGCCTGCATTCCCGATTAAGGGGTAGACCTGTTGTCCGCCTGCATTCCCGATTAAGGGGTAGACCTGTTGTCCGCCTGCATTCCCGATTAAGGGGTAGACCTGTTGTCCGCCTGCATTCCCGATTAAGGGGTAGACCTGTTGTCCGCCTGCATTCCCGATTAAGGGGGTAGACCTGTTGTCCGCCCGCATTCCCGATTAAGGGGTAGACCTGTTGTCCGCCTGCATTCCCGATTAAGGGGTAGACCTGTTGTCCGCCGGCATTCCCGATTAAGGGGGTAGACCTGTTGTCCGCCTGCATTCCCGATTAAGGGGTAGACCTGTTGTCCGCCTGCATTCCCGATTAAGGGGTAGACCTGTTGTCCGCCTGCATTCCCGATTAAGGGGTAGACCTGTTGTCCGCCTGCATTCCCGATTAAGGGGTAGACCTGTTGTCCGCCGGCATTCCCGCTTAAGGGGTAGACCTGTTGTCCGCCTGCATTCCCGATTAAGGGGTAGACCTGTTGTCCGCCTGCATTCCCGATTAAGGGGTAGACCTGTTGTCCGCCTGCATTCCCGATTAAGGGGTAGACCTGGTGTCCGCCGGCATTCCCGCTTAAGGGGTAGACCTGTTGTCCGCCTGCATTCCCGATTAAGGGGTAGACCTGTTGTCCGCCTGGCATTCCCGCTTAAGGGGTAGACCTGTTGTCCGCCCGCATTCCCGATTAAGGGGTAGACCTGTTGTCCGCCTGCATTCCCGATTAAGGGGTAGACCTGTTGTCCGCCTGCATTCCCGATTAAGGGGTAGACCTGGTGTCCGCCGGCATTCCCGCTTAAGGGGTAGACCTGTTGTCCGCCCTGCATTCCCGATTAAGGGGTAGACCTGTTGTCCGCCTGCATTCCCGATTAAGGGGTAGACCTGTTGTCCGCCTGCATTCCCGATTAAGGGGTAGACCTGTTGTCCGCCTGCATTCCCGATTAAGGGGTAGACCTGTTGTCCGCCTGCATTCCCGATTAAGGGGTAGACCTGTTGTCCGCCTGCATTCCCGATTAAGGGGTAGACCTGTTGTCCGCCTGCATTCCCGATTAAGGGGTAGACCTGTTGTCCGCCTGCATTCCCGATTAAGGGGTAGACCTGTTGTCCGCCTGCATTCCCGATTAAGGGGTAGACCTGTTGTCCGCCGGCATTCCCGCTTAAGGGGTAGACCTGTTGTCCGCCCGCATTCCCGATTAAGGGGTAGACCTGTTGTCCGCCTGCATTCCCGATTAAGGGGTAGACCTGTTGTCCGCCTGCATTCCCGATTAAGGGGTAGACCTGTTGTCCGCCTGCATTCCCGATTAAGGGGTAGACCTGTTGTCCGCCGGCATTCCCGCTTAAGGGGTAGACCTGTTGTCCGCCCGCATTCCCGATTAAGGGGTAGACCTGTTGTCCGCCTGCATTCCCGATTAAGGGGTAGACCTGTTGTCCGCCTGCATTCCCGATTAAGGGGTAGACCTGTTGTCCGCCTGCATTCCCGATTAAGGGGTAGACCTGTTGTCCGCCGGCATTCCCGCTTAAGGGGTAGACCTGTTGTCCGCCCGCATTCCCGATTAAGGGGTAGACCTGTTGTCCGCCTGCATTCCCGATTAAGGGGTAGACCTGTTGTCCGCCTGCATTCCCGATTAAGGGGTAGACCTGTTGTCCGCCTGCATTCCCGATTAAGGGGGTAGACCTGTTGTCCGCCTGCATTCCCGATTAAGGGGTAGACCTGTTGTCCGCCTGCATTCCCGATTAAGGGGTAGACCTGTTGTCCGCCTGCATTCCCGATTAAGGGGTAGACCTGTTGTCCGCCGGCATTCCCGCTTAAGGGGTAGACCTGTTGTCCGCCCGCATTCCCGATTAAGGGGTAGACCTGTTGTCCGCCTGCATTCCCGATTAAGGGGTAGACCTGTTGTCCGCCTGCATTCCCGATTAAGGGGTAGACCTGTTGTCCGCCTGCATTCCCGATTAAGGGGTAGACCTGTTGTCCGCCGGCATTCCCGCTTAAGGGGTAGACCTGTTGTCCGCCTGCATTCCCGATTAAGGGGTAGACCTGTTGTCCGCCTGCATTCCCGATTAAGGGGTAGACCTGTTGTCCGCCCGGCATTCCCGGTTAGGGGGTAGACCTGTTGTCCGCCTGCATTCCCGATTAAGGGGTAGACCTGTTGTCCGCCGGCATTCCCGCTTAAGGGTAGACCTGTTGTCCGCCCGCATTCCCGATTAAGGGGTAGACCTGTTGTCCGCCTGCATTCCCGATTAAGGGGTAGACCTGTTGTCCGCCGGCATTCCCGATTAAGGGGTAGACCTGTTGTCCGCCTGCATTCCCGATTAAGGGGTAGACCTGTTGTCCGCCGGCATTCCCGCTTAAGGGGTAGACCTGTTGTCCGCCCGCATTCCCGATTAGAGGGTAGACCTGTTGTCCGCCTGCATTCCCGATTAAGGGGTAGACCTGGTGTCCGCCTGCATTCCCGATTAAGGGGTAGACCTGTTGTCCGCCTGCATTCCCGATTAAGGGGTAGACCTGTTGTCCGCCGGCATTCCCGCTTAAGAGGTAGACCTGTTGTCCGCCTGCATTCCCGATTAAGGGGTAGACCTGTTGTCCGCCTGCATTCCCGATTAAGGGGTAGACCTGTTGTCCGCCTGCATTCCCGATTAAGGGGTAGACCTGTTGTCCGCCTGCATTCCCGATTAAGGGGTAGACCTGTTGTCCGCCTGCATTCCCGATTAAGGGGTAGACCTGTTGTCCGCCCGGCATTCCCGCTTAAGGGGTAGACCTGTTGTCCGCCCGCATTCCCGATTAAGGGGTAGACCTGTTGTCCGCCTGCATTCCCGATTAAGGGGTAGACCTGTTGTCCGCCTGCATTCCCGATTAAGGGGTAGACCTGTTGTCCGCCGGCATTCCCGATTAAGGGGTAGACCTGTTGTCCGCCCGCATTCCCGATTAAGGGGTAGACCTGTTGTCCGCCTGCATTCCCGATTAAGGGGTAGACCTGTTGTCCGCCGGCATTCCCGCTTAAGGGGTAGACCTGTTGTCCGCCCGTATTCCCGATTAAGGGGTAGACCTGTTGTCCGCCTGCATTCCCGATTAAGGGGTAGACCTGTTGTCCGCCTGCATTCCCGATTAAGGGGTAGACCTGTTGTCCGCCTGCATTCCCGATTAAGGGGTAGACCTGTTGTCCGCCGGCATTCCCGATTAAGGGGTAGACCTGTTGTCCGCCTGCATTCCCGATTAAGGGGTAGACCTGTTGTCCGCCTGCATTCCCGATTAAGGGGTAGACCTGTTGTCCGCCTGCATTCCCGATTAAGGGGTAGACCTGTTGTCCGCCTGCATTCCCGATTAAGGGGTAGACCTGTTGTCCGCCTGCATTCCCGATTAAGGGGTAGACCTGTTGTCCGCCTGCATTCCCGATTAAGGGGTAGACCTGTTGTCCGCCTGCATTCCCGATTAAGGGGTAGACCTGTTGTCCGCCTGCATTCCCGCTTAAGGGGTAGACCTGTTGTCCGCCGGCATTCCCGCTTAAGAGGTAGACCTGTTGTCCGCCTGCATTCCCGATTAAGGGGTAGACCTGTTGTCCGCCGGCATTCCCGCTTAAGGGGTAGACCTGTTGTCCGCCCGTATTCCCGATTAGGGGTAGACCTGTTGTCCGCCTGCATTCCCGATTAAGGGGTAGACCTGGTGTCCGCCTGCATTCCCGCTTAAGGGGTAGACCTGTTGTCCGCCGGCATTCCCGCTAAAGGGGTAGACCTGTTGTCCGCCCTGTATTCCCGATTAAGGGGTAGACCTGTTGTCCGCCTGCATTCCCGATTAAGGGGTAGACCTGTTGTCCGCCGGCATTCCCGCTTAAGGGGTAGACCTGTTGTCCGCCCGTATTCCCGATTAAGGGGTAGACCTGTTGTCCGCCTGCATTCCCGATTAAGGGGTAGACCTGTTGTCCGCCCGCATTCCCGATCAGGGGTAGACCTGTTGTCCGCCTGCATTCCCGATTAAGGGGTAGACCTGTTGTCCGCCCGCATTCCCGATTAAGGGGTAGACCTGTTGTCCGCCTGCATTCCCGATTAAGGGGTAGACCTGTTGTCCGCCGGCATTCCCGCTTAAGGGGTAGACCTGTTGTCCGCCCGCATTCCCGATTAAGGGGTAGACCTGTTGTCCGCCTGCATTCCCGATTAAGGGGTAGACCTGGTGTCCGCCTGCATTCCCGATTAAGGGGTAGACCTGTTGTCCGCCTGCATTCCCGATTAAGGGGTAGACCTGTTGTCCGCCCGGCATTCCCGATTAAGGGGTAGACCTGTTGTCCGCCCGCATTCCCGATTAAGGGGTAGACCTGTTGTCCGCCTGCATTCCCGATTAAGGGGTAGACCTGTTGTCCGCCTGCATTCCCGATTAAGGGGTAGACCTGTTGTCCGCCTGCATTCCCGATTAAGGGGTAGACCTGTTGTCCGCCTGCATTCCCGATTAAGGGGTAGACCTGTTGTCCGCCTGGCATTCCCGATTAAGGGGTAGACCTGTTGTCCGCCTGCATTCCCGATTAAGGGGTAGACCTGTTGTCCGCCTGCATTCCCGATTAAGGGGTAGACCTGTTGTCCGCCTGCATTCCCGATTAAGGGGTAGACCTGTTGTCCGCCTGCATTCCCGATTAAGGGGTAGACCTGTTGTCCGCCTGCATTCCCGACTAAGGGGTAGACCTGTTGTCCGCCTGCATTCCCGATTAAGGGGTAGACCTGTTGTCCGCCTGCATTCCCGATTAAGGGGTAGACCTGTTGTCCGCCTGCATTCCCGATTAAGGGGTAGACCTGTTGTCCGCCCGGCATTCCCGATTAAGGGGTAGACCTGTTGTCCGCCCGCATTCCCGATTAAGGGGTAGACCTGTTGTCCGCCTGCATTCCCGATTAAGGGGTAGACCTGTTGTCCGCCTGCATTCCCGATTAAGGGGTAGACCTGTTGTCCGCCTGCATTCCCGATTAAGGGGTAGACCTGTTGTCCGCCTGCATTCCCGATTAAGGGGTAGACCTGTTGTCCGCCTGCATTCCCGATTAAGGGGTAGACCTGTTGTCCGCCCGCATTCCCGATTAAGGGTAGACCTGTTGTCCGCCTGCATTCCCGATTAAGGGGTAGACCTGTTGTCCGCCTGCATTCCCGATTAAGGGGTAGACCTGTTGTCCGCCTGCATTCCCGATTAAGGGGTAGACCTGTTGTCCGCCTGGCATTCCCGCTTAAGGGGTAGACCTGTTGTCCGCCCGTATTCCCGATTAAGAGGTAGACCTGTTGTCCGCCTGCATTCCCGATTAAGGGGTAGACCTGTTGTCCGCCGGCATTCCCGCTTAAGGGGTAGACCTGTTGTCCGCCCGCATTCCGATTAAGGGGTAGACCTGTTGTCCGCCTGCATTCCCGATTAAGGGGTAGACCTGTTGTCCGCCCGCATTCCCGATTAAGGGGTAGACCTGTTGTCCGCCTGCATTCCCGATTAAGGGGTAGACCTGTTGTCCGCCCGGCATTCCAGCTTAAGGGGTAGACCTGTTGTCCGCCCGCATTCCCGATTAAGGGGTAGACCTGTTGTCCGCCTGCATTCCCGATTAAGGGGTAGACCTGTTGTCCGCCTGCATTCCCGATTAAGGGGTAGACCTGTTGTCCGCCTGCATTCCCGATTAAGGGGTAGACCTGTTGTCCGCCCGGCATTCCGGCTAAGGGGTAGACCTGTTGTCCGCCCGCATTCCCGATTAGGGGTAGACCTGTTGTCCGCCTGCATTCCCGATTAAGGGGTAGACCTGTTGTCCGCCTGCATTCCCGATTAAGGGGTAGACCTGTTGTCCGCCTGCATTCCCGATTAAGGGGTAGACCTGTTGTCCGCCCGGCATTCCCGATTAAGGGGTAGACCTGTTGTCCGCCTGCATTCCCGATTAAGGGGTAGACCTGTTGTCCGCCTGCATTCCCGATTAAGGGGTAGACCTGTTGTCCGCCTGCATTCCCGATTAAGGGGTAGACCTGGTGTCCGCCGGCATTCCCGATTAAGGGGTAGACCTGTTGTCCGCCTGCATTCCCGATTAAGGGGTAGACCTGTTGTCCGCCTGCATTCCCGATTAAGGGGTAGACCTGTTGTCCGCCCGCATTCCCGATTAAGGGGTAGACCTGTTGTCCGCCTGCATTCCCGATTAAGGGGTAGACCTGGTGTCCGCCTGCATTCCCGATTAAGGGGTAGACCTGTTGTCCGCCCGGCATTCCCGCTAAAGGGGTAGACCTGTTGTCCGCCCTGCATTCCGATTAAGGGGTAGACCTGTTGTCCGCCTGCATTCCCGATTAAGGGGTAGACCTGTTGTCCGCCGGCATTCCCGCTTAAGGGGTAGACCTGTTGTCCGCCCGTATTCCCGATTAGGGGTAGACCTGTTGTCCGCCTGCATTCCCGATTAAGGGGTAGACCTGTTGTCCGCCTGCATTCCCGATTAAGGGGTAGACCTGTTGTCCGCCTGCATTCCCGATTAAGGGGTAGACCTGTTGTCCGCCCTGCATTCCCGATTAAGGGGTAGACCTGTTGTCCGCCTGCATTCCCGATTAAGGGGTAGACCTGTTGTCCGCCTGGCATTCCCGCTTAAGGGGTAGACCTGTTGTCCGCCCGCATTCCCGATTAAGGGGTAGACCTGTTGTCCGCCTGCATTCCCGATTAAGGGGTAGACCTGGTGTCCGCCTGCATTCCGATTAAGGGGTAGACCTGTTGTCCGCCTGCATTCCCGATTAAGGGGTAGACCTGTTGTCCGCCTGCATTCCCGATTAAGGGGTAGACCTGTTGTCCGCCTGCATTCCCGATTAAGGGGTAGACCTGTTGTCGCCTGCATTCCCGATTAAGGGGTAGACCTGTTGTCCGCCTGCATTCCCGATTAAGGGGTAGACCTGTTGTCCGCCGGCATTCCGCTTAAGGGGTAGACCTGTTGTCCGCCCGCATTCCCGATTAAGGGGTAGACCTGTTGTCCGCCTGCATTCCCGATTAAGGGGTAGACCTGTTGTCCGCCTGCATTCCCGCTTAAGGGGTAGACCTGTTGTCCGCCTGCATTCCCGATTAAGGGGTAGACCTGTTGTCGCCGGCATTCCCGCTTAAGGGGTAGACCTGTTGTCCGCCCGTATTCCCGATTAGGGGTAGACCTGTTGTCCGCCTGCATTCCCGATTAAGGGGTAGACCTGTTGTCCGCCTGCATTCCCGATTAAGGGGTAGACCTGTTGTCCGCCGGCATTCCCGATTAAGGGGTAGACCTGTTGTCCGCCCGCATTCCCGATTAAGGGGTAGACCTGTTGTCCGCCTGCATTCCCGATTAAGGGGTAGACCTGTTGTCCGCCTGCATTCCCGATTAAGGGTAGACCTGTTGTCCGCCTGCATTCCCGATTAAGGGGTAGACCTGTTGTCCGCCTGGCATTCCGATTAAGGGGTAGACCTGTTGTCCGCCTGCATTCCCGATTAAGGGGTAGACCTGTTGTCCGCCTGGCATTCCCGGCTTAAGGGGTAGACCTGTTGTCCGCCTGCATTCCCGATTAGGGGTAGACCTGTTGTCCGCCTGCATTCCCGATTAAGGGGTAGACCTGTTGTCCGCCTGCATTCCCGATTAAGGGGTAGACCTGTTGTCCGCCTGCATTCCCGATTAAGGGGTAGACCTGTTGTCCGCCCGGCATTCCCGATTAAGGGGTAGACCTGTTGTCCGCCCGCATTCCCGATTAAGGGGTAGACCTGTTGTCCGCCTGCATTCCCGATTAAGGGGTAGACCTGTTGTCCGCCGGCATTCCGCTTAAGGGGTAGACCTGTTGTCCGCCCGCATTCCCGATTAAGAGGTAGACCTGTTGTCCGCCTGCATTCCCGATTAAGGGGTAGACCTGTTGTCCGCCTGCATTCCCGATTAAGGGGTAGACCTGTTGTCCGCCTGCATTCCCGATTAAGGGGTAGACCTGTTGATCCGCCCGGCATTCCGGCAAGGGGTAGACCTGTTGTCCGCCCGTATTCCCGATTAGAGGGTAGACCTGTTGTCCGCCTGCATTCCCGATTAAGGGGTAGACCTGTTGTCCGCCTGCATTCCCGATTAAGGGGTAGACCTGTTGTCCGCCTGCATTCCCGATTAAAGGGTAGACCTGTTGTCGCCTGCATTCCCGATTAAGGGGTAGACCTGTTGTCCGCCCGCATTCCCGATTAAGGGGTAGACCTGTTGTCCGCCTGCATTCCCGATTAAGGGGTAGACCTGTTGTCCGCCTGCATTCCCGATTAAGGGGTAGACCTGTTGTCCGCCTGCATTCCCGATTAAGGGGTAGACCTGTTGTCCGCCGGCATTCCCGCTTAAGGGGTAGACCTGTTGTCCGCCTGCATTCCTGATTAAGGGGTAGACCTGTTGTCCGCCTGCATTCCCGATTAAGGGGTAGACCTGTTGTCCGCCTGCATTCCCGCTTAAGGGGTAGACCTGGTGTCCGCCTGGCATTTCCGATTAAGGGTAGACCTGTTGTCCGCCTGCATTCCCGATTAAGGGTAGACCTGTTGTCCGCCTGGCATTCCAGCTTAAGGGGTAGACCTGTTGTCCGCCCGTATTCCCGATTAAGGAGTAGACCTGTTGTCCGCCTGCATTCCCGATTAAGGGGTAGACCTGTTGTCCGCCTGCATTCCCGATTAAGGGGTAGACCTGTTGTCCGCCTGCATTCCCGATTAAAGGGTAGACCTGTTGTCCGCCCTGTATTCCCGATTAAGGGGTAGACCTGTTGTCCGCCTGCATTCCGATTAAGGGGTAGACCTGTTGTCCGCCCGGCATTCCAGCTTAAGGGGTAGACCTGTTGTCCGCCCGCATTCCCGATTAAGGGGTAGACCTGTTGTCCGCCTGCATTCCGATTAAGGGGTAGACCTGTTGTCCGCCCTTATTCCCGATTAAGGGGTAGACCTGTTGTCCGCCTGCATTCCCGATTAAGGGGTAGACCTGTTGTCCGCCCGCATTCCCGATTAAGGGGTAGACCTGTTGTCCGCCTGCATTCCCGATTAAAGGGGTAGACCTGTTGTCCGCCTGCATTCCCGATTAAGGGGTAGACCTGTTGTCCGCCTGCATTCCCGATTAAGGGGTAGACCTGTTGTCCGCCCGGCATTCCCGCTTAAGGGGTAGACCTGTTGTCCGCCCGCATTCCCGATTAAGGGGTAGACCTGTTGTCCGCCTGCATTCCCGATTAAGGGGTAGACCTGTTGTCCGCCTGCATTCCGGCTAAGGGGTAGACCTGTTGTCGCCCGCATTCCGATTAAGGGGTAGACCTGTTGTCCGCCTGCATTCCCGATTAAGGGGTAGACCTGTTGTCCGCCCGGCATTCCCGATTAAGGGGTAGACCTGTTGTCCGCCCGTATTCCCGATTAAGGGGTAGACCTGTTGTCCGCCTGCATTCCCGATTAAGGGGTAGACCTGGTGTCCGCCTGCATTCCCGCTTAAGGGTAGACCTGTTGTCCGCCGGCATTCCCGCTTAAAGGGGTAGACCTGTTGTCCGCCCGCATTCCCGATTAAGGGGTAGACCTGTTGTCCGCCTGCATTCCCGATTAAGGGGTAGACCTGTTGTCCGCCCGGCATTCCCGCTTAAGGGGTAGACCTGTTGTCGCCGGCATTCCGGCTAGGGGTAGACCTGTTGTCCGCCCGCATTCCCGATTAAGGGGTAGACCTGTTGTCCGCCTGCATTCCCGATTAAGGGGTAGACCTGTTGTCCGCCTGCATTCCCGATTAAGGGGTGAGACCTGTTGTCCGCCCGGCATTCCGGCTTAAGGGGTAGACCTGTTGTCCGCCCGTATTCCGATTAGGGGGTAGACCTGTTGTCCGCCTGCATTCCCGATTAAGGGGTAGACCTGGTGTCCGCCTGCATTCCCGATTAAGGGGTAGACCTGTTGTCCGCCTGCATTCCCGCTTAAGGGGTAGACCTGTTGTCCGCCCGGCATTCCCGCTTAAGGGGTAGACCTGTTGTCCGCACTGCATTCCTGATTAAGGGTAGACCTGTTGTCCGCCTGCATTCCCGATTAAGGGGTAGACCTGTTGTCCGCCTGCATTCCAGCTTAAGGGGTAGACCTGGTGTCCGCCCGGCTTTCCCGCTTAAGAGGTAGACCTGTTGTCGCCTGCATTCCCGATTAAGGGGTAGACCTGTTGTCCGCCGGCATTCCAGCTTAAGGGGTAGACCTGTTGTCCGCCCGTATTCCCGATTAGGGGTAGACCTGTTGTCCGCCTGCATTCCCGATTAAGGGGTAGACCTGGTGTCCGCCTGCATTCCAGCTTAAGGGTAGACCTGTTGTCCGCCGGCATTCCCGCTAAAGGAGTAGACCTGTTGTCCGCCCTTATTCCCGATTAAGGGGTAGACCTGTTGTCCGCCTGCATTCCCGATTAAGGGGTAGACCTGTTGTCCGCCGGCATTCCCGCTTAAGGGGTAGACCTGTTGTCCGCCCGTATTCCCGATTAGGGGTAGACCTGTTGTCCGCCTGCATTCCCGATTAAGAGGTAGACCTGTTGTCCGCCCTTATTCCCGATCAGGGGTAGACCTGTTGTCCGCCTGCATTCCCGATTAAAGGGTAGACCTGTTGTCCGCCTGCATTCCCGATTAGGGGTAGACCTGTTGTCCGCCTGCATTCCCGATTAAGGGGTAGACCTGTTGTCGCCTGGCATTCCCGCTTAAGGGGTAGACCTGTTGTCCGCCCGTATTCCCGATTAAGGGGTAGACCTGTTGTCCGCCCTGCATTCCCGATTAGGGGTAGACCTGTTGTCCGCCTGCATTCCCGATTAAGGGGTAGACCTGTTGTCCGCCTGCATTCCCGATTAGGGGTAGACCTGTTGTCCGCCGGCATTCCGATTAAGGGGTAGACCTGTTGTCCGCCCGTATTCCCGATTAAGGGGTAGACCTGTTGTCCGCCTGCATTCCCGATTAAGGGGTAGACCTGTTGTCGCCTGCATTCCCGATTAAGGGGTAGACCTGTTGTCCGCCTGCATTCCCGATTAAGGGGTAGACCTGTTGTCCGCCTGCATTCCCGATCAAGGGTAGACCTGTTGTCCGCCTGCATTCCCGATTAAGGGGTAGACCTGTTGTCCGCCCTTATTCCCGATTAAGGGGTAGACCTGTTGTCCGCCGGCATTCCCGCTTAAGGGGTAGACCTGTTGTCCGCCCGTATTCCCGATTAAGGGGTAGACCTGTTGTCCGCCTGCATTCCCGATTAAGGGGTAGACCTGTTGTCGCCTGCATTCCCGATTAAGGGGTAGACCTGTTGTCGCCTGCATTCCCGATTAAGGGGTAGACCTGTTGTCCGCCTGCATTCCCGATTAAGGGGTAGACCTGTTGTCCGCCTGCATTCCCGATTAAGGGGTAGACCTGGTGTCCGCCTGCATTCCCGATTAAGGGGTAGACCTGTTGTCCGCCTGCATTCCGATTAAAGGGTAGACCTGTTGTCCGCCTGGCATTCCGCTTAAGGGGTAGACCTGTTGTCCGCCCGCATTCCCGATTAAGGGGGTAGACCTGTTGTCCGCCTGCATTCCCGATTAAGGGGGTAGACCTGTTGTCCGCCTGCATTCCCGCTTAAGGGGTAGACCTGGTGTCCGCCCGGCATTTCCGCTTAAGAGGTAGACCTGTTGTCCGCCTGCATTCCCGATTAAGGGGTAGACCTGTTGTCCGCCGGCATTCCAGCTTAAGGGGTAGACCTGTTGTCCGCCCGTATTCCCGATTAGGGGTAGACCTGTTGTCCGCCTGCATTCCCGATTAAAGGGTAGACCTGGTGTCCGCCTGCATTCCGGCTTAAAGGGTAGACCTGTTGTCCGCGGCATTCCCGCTAAAGGGGTAGACCTGGTGTCCGCCGGCATTCCGATTAAGGGTAGACCTGTTGTCCGCCTGCATTCCGGCTTAAGGGGTAGACCTGGTGTCCGCCTGACATTCCCGATTAAGGGGTAGACCTGTTGTCCGCCTGCATTCCCGATTAAGGGGTAGACCTGTTGTCCGCCCGGCATTCCCGGCAAGGGGTAGACCTGTTGTCCGCCCGTATTCCCGATTAAGGGGTAGACCTGTTGTCCGCCTGCATTCCCGATTAAGGGGTAGACCTGTTGTCCGCCTGCATTCCCGATTAAGGGGTAGACCTGTTGTCCGCCTGCATTCCCGATTAAGGGGTAGACCTGTTGTCGCCTGGCATTCCGCTTAAGGGGTAGACCTGTTGTCCGCCCGTATTCCCGATTAGAGGGTAGACCTGTTGTCCGCCTGCATTCCCGATTAAGGGGTAGACCTGGTGTCCGCCTGCATTCCCGATTAAGGAGTAGACCTGTTGTCCGCCTGCATTCCCGATTAAGGGGTAGACCTGTTGTCCGCCCGGCATTCCCGCTTAAGGGGTAGACCTGTTGTCCGCCCTTATTCCCGATTAGGGAGTAGACCTGTTGTCCGCCTGCATTCCCGATTAAGAGGTAGACCTGTTGTCGCCCGGCATTCCCGCTTAAGAGGTAGACCTGTTGTCCGCCCGTATTCCGATTAGGGGTAGACCTGTTGTCCGCCTGCATTCCCGATTAAGGGGTAGACCTGTTGTCCGCCCTTATTCCCGATTAGGGGTAGACCTGTTGTCCGCCTGCATTCCCGATTAAGGGTAGACCTGTTGTCCGCCCGCATTCCCGCTTAAGGGGTAGACCTGTTGTCCGCCCGTATTCCCGATTAGGGGTAGACCTGTTGTCCGCCTGCATTCCCGATTAAGGGGTAGACCTGTTGTCCGCCTGCATTCCCGATTAAGGGGTAGACCTGTTGTCCGCCTGCATTCCCGCTTAAGGGGTAGACCTGTTGTCCGCCCGTATTCCCGATTAAGGGGTAGACCTGTTGTCCGCCTGCATTCCCGATTAAGGGGTAGACCTGTTGTCCGCCTGCATTCCCGATTAAGGGGTAGACCTGTTGTCCGCCGGCATTCCCGCTTAAGGGGTAGACCTGTTGTCCGCCCGTATTCCTGATTAGGGGTAGACCTGTTGTCCGCCTGCATTCCCGATTAAGGGGTAGACCTGGTGTCCGCCTGGCATTCCAGCAAGGGGTAGACCTGTTGTCGCCCGGCATTCCCGACTAAGGGGTAGACCTGTTGTCCGCCTGCATTCCTGATTAAGGGGTAGACCTGGTGTCCGCCTGCATTCCCGATTAAGAAGTGGAGC
The DNA here is from genome assembly GCA_034336685.1 of Luscinia luscinia. Classification (NCBI taxonomy): domain Eukaryota; kingdom Metazoa; phylum Chordata; class Aves; order Passeriformes; family Muscicapidae; genus Luscinia; species Luscinia luscinia. The sequence continues at coordinate 59,100 of JAKWBO010000302.1, forward strand.
CTGGTGTCCGCCGGCATTCCCGCTTAAGGAGTGAGACCTGTTGTCCGCCCGGCATTCCGGCAAGAAGTTAGACCTGTTGTCCGCCGGCATTCCAGCTTAAGGGGTAGACCTGGTGTCCGCCTGCCTTCCCGATTAAGGGGTAGACCTGGTGTCCGCCCGGCTTTCCAGCTTAAGGGGTAGACCTGTTGTCCGCCTGCATTCCCGGCTAAGGGGTAGACCTGGTGTCCGCCCGGCATTCCCGCAAGGGGTAGACCTGTTGTCCGCCTGCATTCCCGATTAAGGGGTAGACCTGTTGTCCGCCCGCATTCCGATTAAGGGGTAGACCTGTTGTCCGCCTGCATTCCCGATTAAGGGTAGACCTGGTGTCCGCCGGCATTCCCGATTAAGGGGTAGACCTGTTGTCCGCCCGGCATTCCCGCTAAAGGGTAGACCTGTTGTCCGCCTGCATTCCCGATTAGGGGTAGACCTGGTGTCCGCCTGCATTCCCGATTAAGGGGTAGACCTGTTGTCCGCCTGGCATTCCCGCTTAAGGGGTAGACCTGTTGTCCGCCCGCATTCCCGATTAAGGGGTAGACCTGGTGTCCGCCTGCATTCCCGATTAAGGGGTAGACCTGTTGTCCGCCTGCATTCTCGATTAAGGGTAGACCTGGTGTCCGCCGGCATTCCGGCTTAAGGGGTAGACCTGTTGTCCGCCTGCATTCCCGATTAAGGGTAGACCTGGTGTCCGCCGGCATTCCCGATTAAGGGGTAGACCTGTTGTCCGCCTGCATTCCCGATTAAGGGGTAGACCTGTTGTCCGCCTGCATTCCCGATTAAGGGTAGACCTGTTGTCCGCCTGCATTCCCGATTAAGGGGTAGACCTGTTGTCCGCCTGCATTCCCGATTAAGGGGTAGACCTGTTGTCCGCCTGCATTCCCGCTTAAGGGGTAGACCTGGTGTCCGCCTGCATTCCCGATTAAGGGGTAGACCTGTTGTCCGCCTGCATTCCGATTAAGGGGTAGACCTGTTGTCCGCCTGCATTCCCGCTTAAGGGGTAGACCTGTTGTCCGCCCGCATTCCCGATTAAGGGGTAGACCTGTTGTCCGCCTGCATTCCCGATTAAGGGGTAGACCTGGTGTCCGCCGGCATTCCGGCAAGGGGTAGACCTGTTGTCCGCCGGCATTCCGCTTAAGGGGTAGACCTGTTGTCCGCCTGGCATTCCCGCTTAAGGGGTAGACCTGTTGTCCGCCTGCATTCCCGCTTAAGGGGTAGACCTGTTGTCCGCCGGCATTCCGCTTAAGGGGTAGACCTGTTGTCCGCCTGCATTCCCGATTAAGGGGTAGACCTGTTGTCCGCCTGGCATTCCCGCTTAAGGGGTAGACCTGTTGTCCGCCTGCATTCCCGATTAAGGGGTAGACCTGTTGTCCGCCTGCATTCCCGATTAAGGGGTAGACCTGGTGTCCGCCTGCATTCCGATTAAGGGGTAGACCTGTTGTCCGCCTGCATTCCAGCTTAAGGGGTAGACCTGTTGTCCGCCTGGCATTCCCGCTAAGGGGTAGACCTGTTGTCCGCCCGCATTCCCGATTAAGGGGTAGACCTGTTGTCCGCCTGCATTCCCGATTAAGGGGTAGACCTGTTGTCCGCCTGCATTCCCGATTAAGGGGTAGACCTGGTGTCCGCCTGCATTCCCGCTTAAAGGGTAGACCTGTTGTCCGCCCGGCATTCCGCTAAAGGGGTAGACCTGTTGTCCGCCCTTATTCCCGATTAGGGGTAGACCTGTTGTCCGCCTGCATTCCCGATTAAGGGGTAGACCTGTTGTCCGCCGGCATTCCGGCTTAAGGGGTAGACCTGTTGTCCGCCCGTATTCCCGATTAGGGGTAGACCTGGTGTCCGCCCGGCATTCCCGCTAAAGGGGTAGACCTGTTGTCCGCCTGCATTCTTGATTAAGGGGTAGACCTGGTGTCCGCCTGCATTCCCGATTAAGGGGTAGACCTGGTGTCCGCCGGCATTCCCGATGAAGGGGTAGACCTGGTGTCCGCCGGCATTCCCGCTTAAGGGGTAGACCTGTTGTCCGCCCGGCATTCCCGCTTAAGGGGTAGACCTGTTGTCCGCCTGCCTTCCCGCTTAAGGGGTAGACCTGTTGTCCGCCTGCATTCCGGCTAAGGGGTAGACCTGTTGTCCGCCTGCATTCCCGATTAAGGGGTAGACCTGTTGTCCGCCTGCCTTCCCGATTAAGGGGTAGACCTGGTGTCCGCCTGCATTCCAGCAAGGGGTAGACCTGGTGTCCGCCGGCATTCCAGCAAGGGGTAGACCTGTTGTCCGCCTGCATTCCGGCTTAAGGGGTAGACCTGTTGTCCGCCTGCATTCTTGATTAAGGGGTAGACCTGTTGTCCGCCTGCATTCCCGATTAAGGGGTAGACCTGGTGTCCGCCCGGCATTCCAGCTTAAGGGTAGGTCATAGAGCGCGAAGGCGGACGGCACCAGGTCTACCCGCGGCGAGCGCATGAGCCGAGACCGGCTAGCGGCAACAGGTCTACCCGCGGCCGAGCTTGCGAGCCGAGACCGGCTAAGCGGCACCAGGTCTACCCGCGGCGCGGCGTGAGGCCGAGACCGGCTAAGCGGCACCAGGTCTACCCGCGGCCGGCGCGAGAGCCGAGACCGGCTAGCGGCACCAGGTCTACCCGCAGTCGGCGCGAAGGCAGACCGGCTAGCGGCAACAGGTCTACCCAGCGGCG
>JAKWBO010000303.1:0-61496 GCA_034336685.1 Luscinia luscinia
TCGCTGCCCTGGTGCTTGTCTGTCCTTAGCTTTGTTGAGCCGGGGTGGTGTCCGACCCCCTCCGATTTTGGGAGGCCGCTGTGCTCTCCATCCACCTTACCTTTGGCAGGCTGTGCTGTCTTTGTCTCCTTTTGGCGGGGAGGGGAAAGCGCTGTCGGTGTCCGTCGTCCTTGCCCCCGGGGGGAGGCTCACCCCCTGTCCTGGGGTGACGTTGCAGTGCTTTACATCCACAATCGTGTGCTGCTCATGCCTGGAGGGTTTGTTTTGTCTAGCTAGACAGCGCCCCTCCCCATCGGTGAGCTGCTGCCGCTGTGCTGCTTGCAAGCTGCTGCCCCCTCTCCCCCCCTGCGCGGCTCGGCCGCTTTTAGCTGCTTCTGCTTGCTTAGCTGCTGCTTCTGCCCCCCACTTTGCTTAGGCTGCTTCACTTTATTTTTCCTTCCCTTATTAGCTAGCAATACCACGTGAACCTGATCCTGGACGACCTGGAACATCAAGAAACACCGGGCGCCTGCTCGTGAAACGAAATACACGTTTCTGCCCTCCCTGGCACCGAGGACGTCCTGAGGCTGTACATCCACTCAGACGGATGAAGTTTGCTGTGTCACCTGTGGCTGTTTTTTTCTTGCACTTGAGCGAGATTTTTCAGTGTGTTTGCTAAATAAACAAGTGTTTTCGCCTTTTTCTCTGAGGAAAATCTTCTCGAAGCCAGTGGTGGGATGGAGAAGAGTTTGGAGAGTTTGTTGCTTAAGGGGTTCCTTTTGGAGATTCTTCCCCTAATTTGCCCTAAACCAAGACACGCCCATATCTGCCTTCACCGCAGGGGATGCTCTGTCCGTGTCCGCAGTTGCCCCGGGGCAATGCCCTGCCGTTGTCCAGCAGTCTTGCTTACGGGGAGATGCTCTGTCGGGGTCCGTTGTCCTGGCACCGCGGGGATGATCTGTCAGGGTCCGTCGTCCTCGCTCCCGGGGCATGATCTGTCGGGGTCCCTCGTCTTCGTCCCCAAGGCAATACAATTTCGGAGGCCGTCTTCCTCGGTTCTGGAGTGATGGTCAGTAGGGATACATTGTCCTCGCCCCCGGGGGGGATGCTCTGACGGGGTCCGTCGTCCTCGCCCCTTGGGGCATGATCTGTTGGGGTCCCTCGTCCTCACCCCCAGGGCCATACACTTTCGGAATCCGTCGTCCTCCGCCCCGGGTCGATGGTCAGTAGGGATACGTCGTTCTCGCCCACAGGGGAGGCTCTGTCGGGGTCCCTCATCCTCGCCCCTGGGAGGATGATCTTTCGGCGTCCGTCGTCCTTGTCTCGGGGCAATGCTCTGTCGGGGTCCCTCGTCCTCGCCCCCGAGGCGATGCTCTATCGAGGTCCATCGTCCTCCCCCCGGGGAGATGTTTTGTCGGGGTCCGTCATCATCGTACCCGGGAGAATCATGTGTCGGTGTCCATCGTCCTCGCCCCAGGGGCGATGCTCTGTCAGGGTCCGTCGCCCTCGTCCCGGGGCGATGCTCTGTTGGAGTCCGTCATCCTCGCATCAGGGGGATGCTCTGTCGGGGTCTGATGTTCTCAGCCTCGGGGTGATGATCAGTAGGGATACGTCGTCCTCGCCCCAGTACGATGATCTGTCGGGGTCCGTCGTCCTCACCCCGGGAGGATGCCCTGTCGGGGTCTCTCGTCATCGCACCCGGAAGGATCATTTGTCGGTGTTTGTCGTCCTCAACCCCGGGGCAATGCTCTCTCAGGGTCCCTCGTCCTCGCCGCCAGGGTGATGCTCTGTTGGATTCTGTCGTCCTTGATACCGGAGGATGGTCTTTCGGCATCCGTCACCTCGTCCAGGGGATCTCTGTGGTCCATCGTCCGCACCAGGGGGATGCCCTGTCAGGGTCGTTCGTCATCGCACCCGGGAGGATCATCTGTCGGTGTCCGTCATCCTCACCCCCGGGGCAATGCTCTGTCAGGGTCCGTCGCCCTCGTCCCGGGGCGATGCTCTTTTTGGGTCCGTCGTCCTCACACCGGGGGGATGCTTTTTCAGGGTCCGACGTCCTCGGCCCTGGGGCGATGCGCTGACGGGGTCCGTCGTCATCGCCTTGGGGGGGATCATCTGTCGGGGTCCGTCATCCTCGCCCCCACGGCGATGATCTTTTGGCATCCGTCGCACTCTACCCGGGGTGATGAACTCTCGGGGTCCCTCGTCCACGCCCCTGGGTGGATGCTCTGACTGGGTCCGTCGTCCTCGCCCCCGATGCAATGCTCTGTTGGCGTCCGTCGTCCTCGCCCCCGAGGGGATGCTCTGTCGGGGTCCGTCATTGTCACACCGGAGGGATGCTCTGTTGGGGTCCGATGTCCTCGGCCCCAGGGCGATGCTCTGTCAGGGTCCCTCGCCCTCGTCCCGGGGCGATGCTCTGTCGGGGTACGTCGTCCTCGCCCCGGGGGGATGCTCTGTCGGGGTCTTTCGTCATCGCACCGGAAGGATCATCTGTCGGTGTCCATCGTCCTTCCCCAGGGCAATGCCCTGTCGGGGTCCCTCTCGCCATGGGAAGATGATCTGTCAGGGTCCGTCTCCCTCGTCCTGGGGCGATGCTCTGTCAGGGTCCGACGTCGTCAGCCCCGGGGCGATGCCCTGTCAGGGTCTTTCATCCTCGCCCTCGGGGGGATCATCTGTCGAGGTCCCTCGTCCTCGCCCCCGGGGCAATACACTTCCGGGATCCGTCATCCTCGCTCCCGGGGCGATGGTCAGTAGGGATATGGCATACTCGCCCCAAGGAGGATGATCTTAGGGCGTCCGTCGCTCTCACCGGGGGCGATGCTCTGTCGTTGTCTGTAGTCCTCGCCCCACAGGGGTTTCACTGTCAGGGTCTGTTGTCCTCGCCCCATGGTCCTCGGCCCGTGGCGATGCTCTTTCGGGGTGTGTCGTCCTCGCCCCAGGGAGATGTCCTGTCAGGGTCCGTCGTCATCGCAGCTGGGAGGATAATCTGTCGGGGTCCCTTGTCCTCATCCTTGGGCAATGCTCTGTCAGGGTCTGTTGTCCTCACACCGGGGGATGCTCTTTCAGTCTGACGTCCTCGGCCCCGGGGCGATACTTTGTTGGTGTCCGTCATCATCGCCTTGGGGGATCATCTGTCAGGGTCCGTCTCTCGCCCCCACGGCGATGAACTTTCGGCATCCGTCACCCTCATCCTGGGGGATGTCTTTAGGGGTCCTCATCCACGCCCCTTGGGGGATGATCTGTCTGGGTCCTCGTCCTCATCCCCAGGGCAATGCTCTGTCGGGGTCCGTCGTCCTCACCCGCGGGGATGCTCTGTCAGGGTCCGTCATTGTCGCACCGGAGGGATGTTCTGTTGGGGTCCGATGTCCGGCCCCAGGGCATGCTCTTCAGAGTCTGTCGCCCTCGTCCCGGGGCGATGCTCTATCGGGGTCCGTCGTCCTCGCCCTTGGGAAAATGATGTGTCGACGTCCCTCGTCTTCGCCTCCGGGGCAATACACTTCCGGGATCCGTCGTCCTCGCTCCCGGGGCTATGGTCAGTAGGGATATGGCATACTTGCCCCCAGGAGGATGATCTTACGGCGTCCGTCGATGTCGTCCCGGGGCTCTGTCGGTGACCTTAGTCTTCTCCCCACAGGGATGCACTGTCGGGGTCTGTCGTCCTCGCACCGGAGGGATGCTTTGTCGGGGTCCGTCGTAATCGCACCCAGGATGATCATTTCTAGGTGTCTATCGTCTTCAACACTGAGGCAATGGTCTGTCGGGGTTCCTTGTCCTCGCCCTCAAGGCGATGTTGTGTAAGGGTCCTACTCCCTCGTCTCCCGGAGATGCCCTGTCGGGGTCCGTCGTCCTCACACTATGGGGATGCTCTGTCGCGGGATGTCGTCCCCGCACCGGGGGGATGCCTTGTCGGGATCTTTGGTCATCACACCTGAAAGAATAATCTGTTGGTGTCCATCGTCTTCACCCCAGGGGAAATGCTCTGTCGGGCTCCCTCGTCCTCGCCTCCAGGGAAGATGATCTGTCAGGGTCCATCGCCCCTCGTCCTGGGGCGATGCTCTGTTCGGGACCTTAGTCCTTGCCCCGGAGGGATGCACTGTCTGGGTCTGTCGTCCTCGCACTGGGGGGGATTGCCATGTCGGGGTTCGTCTTCATCGCACCCGGGAGGATCAATTGTCGGTGTCCGTCGTCCTCAACCCCGTGGCAATGCTCTGTCGGGGTCCCTCGTCCTTGCCTTCGGGGCAATGATCTGTCAGGGTCCATCTCCCTCGTCTCTTGGGGATGCTCTGTCAGGGTCCATCGCCCTCGTCCTGGGGCGATGTTCTGTCGAGGTCCGTCGTCCTCGCCCCCGGGGTAATGCACTTTCGGGGTCCGTTATCCTCGCCCACGGGGCGATGCTCTGTAGGGGTCTGTCGTCCTCGCCCGACGGGGTTGCCCAGTCGGGGTCCAACGTCCTCGGCTCCGGGGCGATGCTCTGTCGGGGTGTTTCGTCCTCGTCAAGGGGCGATGTTCTGTCAGGGTCCGTTGTCCTCATTACCCAGGGATGCTCTGTCAGGGTCCGTCGTCCTCGCCCTCGGGGGGATGATCTGCCGGGGTCCCTCGTCCTCGCCCCCGAGGCGATGGTCAGTAGGGATACATCATACTCGCCCCCGAGAGGATGATCTTGTGGCGTCCGTCACCCTTGTCTCGAGGCAATGCTCTGTCGGGGACCCTGGTCCTGGCCCTAAAGGGATGCTCTGTAGGGGACTGTAATCCTCGTCCCACGGGGATGCCCTGTTGGAGTCCGTCATCCTCACCCTCTGGGCGATGCTCTGTCAGGGTCCATCGTGCTCGCCCCGGGGAGATGCCTCGTCGGGATCCAACCTCATCGCACCCGGGAGGATCATTTGTCGGTGTCTGTCATCCTCAACTGCGGGAAAATGCTCTGTCAGGGTCCCTCGTCCTCGCCCCGAAGGAATGCTCTGTCGGGGTCTGTAGTCCTCGCCCCACGGGTATGCCTTGTCAGGGTCCGTCATCATCACACCCGGGAGGATCATTTGTCAGTGTCTGTCGTCCTCAACCCTGAGGCTATGCTCTGTCGGGGTCCCTCGTCCTCGCCTTCGGGGCGATGCTCTGTCAGGATCCGTCTCCTTTGTCTCTCGGGGATGCTCTGTCAGGGTCCATCGCCCTCGTCCCAGGGCAATGCTCTGTCAGGGTCCGTCGCCGTCGCCCCAGGGTGATGCTCAGTCGGGGTCCGTCATCTTCACCTCCGGGGCGATGGTGTATCAGGGTCCATCGTCCTCACCCCACGGGGATGCCTTGTTGAGGTCCGTCGTCATCGCACCCCAGAGGATCATTCGTCAGTGTTTGTCGTCCTCAACCCGGGGGCAATGCTCTGTCGGGGTCCCTCGTCCTCACCCCCAGTGCGATGCTCTGTCAGGGTCTGTCGTCCTAGCCCCGGGATGATGATCTTTTGGCATCCGTCGCCCTCATCCCGGGGGGATGCTGTGTCTGGGTCCATCATCCTTGCCCCAAGGGGATGCCCTGTCGGGGTCTTTCGTCTTTGCACCCGGGAGGATGCTCTGTCGGGGTCTTTCATCTTCGCACCCGGGTGGATCATCTGTCCCCGGGGCATTACACTTTTGGGGTCCGTTGTCCACGCACACAGGGCGCTGCTCTGTAGGGGTCTGTTGTCCTTGCCCCACGGGGATGCCCTGTCGGGGTCCGTTGTCCTCGTTACCCAGTGATGCTCTGTCAGGATACGTCGTCCTTGCCATCTGGGGGATGATTTATCGGGGTCCCCCGTCTTCGCCCCCGGGGCAATGCACTTCCGGGGTCCTTCGTCCTCACTCCCGGGGAGATGGTCAGTAGGCATACGTCATACTAGCCCCCGGGAGCTTGCTCTTGCGGCACCCGTCGCCCTCGTCCTGGGGCGATGCTCTGTCGGTGACCCTTGTCCTCACCCCACGGGGATGCTCTGTCGGGGTCCGTCGTCCTTGCCCCCGGGGGGAGGCTCATCCTCTGTCCTGGGGTGATGTTGCAGTGCTTTATATCAACAATCGTGTGCTGCTCATGCCTGGAGGGCTTGTTTTGTCTAGCTAGACAGCGCCCCTCCCCATCGGTGAGCTGCTGCCACTGCGCTGCTTGCAAGATGCTGCCCCCTCTCTCCCCCTGCGCGGCTCGGCCGCTTTTAGCTGCTTCTGCTTGCTTAGCTGCTGCTTCTGCCCCCCACTTTTCTTAGGGGTCTTCGCTTTATTTTTCCTTCCTTTATTAGCTAGAAATACCACGTGAACCTGATCCTGGACGACCTGGAACATCAAGATACGCCGGGCGCCTGCTCATGAAAAGAAATATGCATTTCTGCCCTCCCCAGCACCGAGGACATCCTGAGGCTGTACATCCACTCGGACGGGTGAAGTTTGCTGCGTCACCCGTGGCTGTTTTTTTCTTGCATTAGTGTGAGATTTTTCTGTGTGTTTGCTAAATAAACAAGGTTTTTCGACTTTTTCTCTGAGGAAAATCTTCCCGAAGCTGGTGGTGGGAGGGGGAAGAGTTTGGAGAGTTTGTTGCTTAAGGGGTTCCTTTTGGAGATTCTTCCCCTAATTTGCCCTAAAGCAGGACACGCCCCGTATCTGCCCCTCACCGGGGGATGCTCTGTGTCGGCGGTCGCCCGGGGCGATGCTCTGCCGATGTCTACTCTTCTCAACCACAAGGGAATGTTCTGTCAGGGTCCATCATTTTCGGCCCCGGGCGATGCTCTGTCAGGGATACGTTGTCCTAGCCCCCCGGGGGATGCTCTATCGGGGTCCGTCGTCCTCCTCTCCTGGGGGGATTTTCTCTCGGGGTCTGTCGTCCTCGCCCATGGGGGAATGATCTGTTGGGGTCCCTCGTCCTCATTCCTGCAGCGATGGTCAGTAGGGATATGTCGTCCTCGCCCCAGGGGGAGCCTCTGTCGGGGTCCCGCATCCTCTCCCCCGGGAGGTCGATCTTTTGGCATCCGTCGCCCTCGTCCCGGGAGATGCTCTGGGGTGGTTTTGTCGTCTTCGCACCGGGAGGATGACCAGTCAGGGTCCCGCGTCCGCCCCCGGGGCATTGTTCTGTCGGGGTCCCTCGTCCTCACCCTGGGAAGATGATCTGTCAGGGTCCGTCATCCTTGTCCCCGGGGCAATGCTCTGTTGGATTCTGTCGTCCTTGCACCGGGTGGATTCTCTGTCAGGGTCCGATGTTCTCGGCCCCGGGGCGATGCTCTGTCGGCGTCCATCATCTTCAGCCCCGGGGAAATGCTCTGTCAGTGTCCGTCATCGTGGTCGTCCCCAGGGGGATGTCCTGTTGGCGTCTTCCATCTTCGCACTCAGGAGGATCATATGTCAGTGTCCGTCATCCTCGACCCCGGGGACATGATAGGTTGGGGTCCCTTGTCCTCGCCCCCGGGGCAATACACTTTCTGACTCTGTGGTCCTCGGCTCCGGGGCGGTGGCCAGTAGGGATACCTCGTCCTTGCCCACGAGGAGATGCTCTGTGAGGGTCCGTCGCCCTCGCCCCAGCAAGATACTCTGTCGCGGTCCCTCATCCTCACCCCAGGGAGGATGCTCTGTCACAGTCTGTCGTCCTCGCCCCCTGGAGGATTTTCTGTCGGGGTCCCTCCTCCTCTCCCCTGGAGGATACTCTGTCAGAGTTCGCTGTCCTGGCCTCCGGAGGATGATCTGTCAGGGACCATCGTCCTCTCCCCCGGCTGATGCTCTGTCGGTCTCTGTCGTCTCACGCCGGGCAACGCTCTGTTGGGGCCCGACGTCCTCGCCCCCGGGGGAATCATCTGTCAGGGTCCAGCATCCTCGCCACCTCGACGATGTTCTTTCGGCGTCCGTCGCCCTCATTCCGGGGAGATGCTCTGTCGGGATCCCTCCTCCTCTCCTTGGGGGGATACTCTGACGGGGCGCATCGCAGTCGTCCCGGGGGGATCATCTGTCAGGGTCCGTCGTCTTCGTCCCGTGTCCATCATCCTGGCCCCCGGGGGGATGCACTGTCAGTGTCCACCCTCCTCACCCCAATGAGAGGACCGGGGAGCGAGGTGTCACCATCCTTATCCTGCGTGGAAATATGTGTGTGGGGCGGGGCATGCCAGGTCACTGCGGTCTTCCTCCACCATGGAGGGGGGCCGGGTGATCTGTGCTCATCGCGGTGTAGGCTCCGGGGGTATCCGTGGAGCAGAGTCACGGGTGGGGTCTCCGCGCACTTCGTTGCCGGGCAGAGGGCACAGAGCGGATCTCCGCCCGCTCCGTGGGTCTCCTCCCGGTGCGCTGCTCAGTACTCCTCTCTCTGGGACCCCTCCTCCTCTTTCCGCCGCCGTCGGTGCAGAGGACCCGAGCCAGCGGGGTTCTTTATATATCCAGACCAAACCCCGCCCCATTCAGGCACAGCCAATAGGAGCCCAGAAACAAGAGTGGGGGCGGAGCACCCAGCGTTGCTCATTGTGATGACACAAAGAGGAGGCGTGGCAACAGCGTGACCAAGAGTTCTGATTGGTCGGAAGGAGAAAGAGCATAAGAGGGGTGGAAGGTCCAGGTGTGAGGGCGGGGTGGGGGCGGGGCCAGGGGTCACACCAGGATTTTGGGAGCAGCTCCGGGCGCTCCTGGTGCCTCCACAGCTCTCCTGGGCCCCTTCCGGCACTGCAAGAAGCAGAGGAAGGGTCTCTGGATGTGCCAGCCCCATTCCAGTAGTCAACAAGTGTCGACAGCGTGACGAGAAGTTGCAACACTGGAGGTCTCTGGCCGTGTCACACTGGGGCATGGCGGGGCTAGGGGGTCTCTGTTCATGTCACACCGGGGGATGCTCAGGGCTGGGGGTCTCTGGCCATGTCACACCAGTGGATGCTCGGGTTGCTCATCCCAGGGTGAGAGGGACAGAGACCCTGCGGTGTCCCCAGAGGGATGGAGACCCCACCCCCAAGGGAGAGGGACAGAAACCCACCTCGAGCATTTCCCAGGCCCAGAGGGATGGAGACCCTCGAGCATCCCTGGGTGTTGGCCCAGATAAAAATGGCCCAAATCAAACTTTTATCAGCCAGGAATGCTTTGGCAGTGAGATTTCCTTTCCCCAGGCCCTGCTGTGTCACGATGGACGCTCGGTTCCGTGAGGTTCTGGGGTGTCACAACGCTGTCCTTGGTTCCACCAGGCCCTACTGTGTCACAAGAGAGCCTCAGGTCTGTGAGATTCTGTTGGAATTCAAAATGCAAGGAATTCTCTCGACATTGGGCCTGTCAATCAAAGTCTAGAGAAGAACACAGCATTTGACCGGAGGCCTCAGGAAATGCTTCTAACTTTGGTGCTAGAAGCAAAAATGTAGATGAAAGCAGAGATGTATTTAGGTGAGAAAAGTTTAGCTGTAGATTTTATGATAAAAAGAAGAATAAAATTAGTCGCAGATGTGACAAAAAGTCTTAGACTAAGTGTGTGTGCCAGAACAGGATTGGCTAAGAAAGTTCACACTGCAATTAGACAAAACCTTAGTATTGAATTAAAAACATAAATCTCTTTGTTGGCAGTGTGTTATTGGTGAATGAATCCTGAAAAGACCTTGTAGCCGTAGGTGTTGCATCTTCTCGTCACGCTGTCGACACTTGTCGACTCCTGGAATGGGGCTGGGACGCCCAGAGACCCCTTCCTCTGTTTCTTGCAGTGCCAGAAGGGGCCCAAGAGAGCTGTGGAGGGACCGGGAGTGCCCGGAGCTGCTCCCAAAATCCTGGTGTGACGCCCTGCCCCGCCCCCACCTGCCAGCCCTCACACTTGCCCTTTCCAGCCCGGGCCCGAGCCACGCCCCTTTTCTGCTCTTTTTCCTTCCGAACAATCAGAACGCTCGGTCACGATGTGGCCACACCTCCACTTTGTGACATCACAATGAGCAATGCTGGGTGCTCCGCCCCCACGCTTGTTTCTGGGCTTCTATTGGCTGTGCCTGAAAGGGGCGGGGCTTGGTCTGGGTATAGAAAGACCCCAGCTGGCTCTGGTCCTCAGCACCGACGGCGGCAGAAAGAGGAGGAGGGTCCCAGGGAGAGGAGCCCTGAGCAGTGCACCGGGAGGAGACCCATGGAGCGGGTGGAGATCTGCTCTGCGCCTTCTGCCCGGGAACAAAGGGTGCGGAGACCCGACCCGTGACTCTGCTCCACAGAGATCCCCAGAGCCTACACCGCGATGAGCACAGATCACCCGGCCCCCCTCCATGGTGGAGGACGACCGCGGTGACCTGACACTCTCTGCCCCACACACATATTTCCACGTAGGATAACGATGGTGACACCCTGCTCCCTGGTCCTCTGCTTGGGATGAGGAGGGTGGACACTGACAGTGCATCCCTCCGGGGGCCAGGACGATGGACACGGGGCGAAGATGACAGACCCTGACAGAGCATCCCCCCGGGGCGAGGACGACGGACCCTGACAGATGATCCATCCGGGTCGACTGCGACGCACTCCGACAGAGTATCCCCCAAGGAGAGGAGGAGGGATTCCGACAGAGCATCGCCTCAGTACGAGGGCGACGGACGCTGAAAGAACATCGTCAAGGTTGCGAGGATGACGGACCCGACAGATGATCCCTTCGGGGGCGAGGACGACGGACCCTGACAGAGTATCTCCTCGGGGGTGAGGATGACGTATCCCTACTGACCATCACCCCGGGGCCGAGGACGATGGACTCCGAAACTGTATTGCCCCGGGGGAGAGGACGAGGGACCCCGACAGATCATGTCCCCGGGGGCGAGGATGACGGACACCGACAGATGATCCTCCTGGGTGCGAAGACGGAAAACCCCAACAGGGCATCCCCTGGGTAACGACTACAGACCCCGACAGAGCTTCTCCCTAGGGTGAGGATGACGGACCCTGACAGAGCATCGTCCCGGGCGAGGACGACAGACCCCGACAGAGCATCGCCTTGGAGGAGAGGACGGGGACCCTGACATAGCATTGCCCCGAGGGATAGGATGACAAACCCGACAGATCATCCTCCCTGGGGCGAGTACGTGGGACCCTGACAGAGCATCTCCCCGGGGGCAAGGATGACGTATGCCTACTGACCGTCGCCCCGGGGCTGCGGAGGAAGGACTCCAAAAGTGTATTGCCCCGGGGGAGAGGACGAGGGACCCCGACAGATCATGTCCCCGGGGGCGAGGACGACGGACACCGACAGATGATTCCCCCGGGACGAAGGCTACAAACCCCGACAAGTTATCCCCTGAAGGAGAGGAGGAGGGACCCCGACAGAGCATCGCCCCGGGAGGAGGGCGACAGAAGCCGAGAGATGATCCCTTCAAAATGAGAATGTCGGACCTCGATAGAGCTTTGCCCTGGGGGCGAGAACTACGGACCGCTATAATGCATCCCCCCGGGGGCGAGGACGACGGAGCCCAACACAGCATCCTTTGGGGTGAGACGAGGGACCTCGACAGAGCATAACCTCGGGAGAGAGGACGACGGACCCGGACAGATCATCCCACCTGAGGCCAGGACAGCAGGACCCCGACAGAGTATCCTCCAGGGAAAGGAGGAGGGACCCCGACAGAGCATCTCCGCAAGGGCGCGGAGGACGGACTCCGACAGAGCATCCACCCTGGGGCGAGGACGAGGAACTGCGACAGATCAGCCCCTGAGGGCGAGGAAGATGGACCCTGACAGAGCATCCCCAAGCAACGAGGACAACGGACCCTGACAGAGCATCCCCGGGGCGAGGACGACACACCCTGGCAAAGCATCGCCCCGGGGCCGAGGACTTCGGACCCCGACAGGGCCTCCCCGTAAGGCGAGAACTACAGACCCCGATAGAGCATCGCCCCGGGGGCGAGGACAACGGACCATGAAAGTGTATTGCCCTGGGGGCGAGGACGACGGACACTGACAGAGCATCGCCCCGGGATGAGGGCGAAGGACTCTGACAGAGCATCCCTGGGAGACGAGGGAGACCGACCCTGACAGAGCATCGCCCCGAGTGCGAGGACGAGGGACCCCGAAAGAGCATTACCCCGGAGGCGAGGACGACGCACCGCGACAGAGCATCCCCCAGGGGGCGAGGACGACTGAGCCCGACAGAGCATGCCCCCGGGGTGAGACGACGGAACCCGACAGAGCATCACCCCAAGGGAGAGGGCGACGGACCCGTACTAATCATCCCCTGGTGCGAGGACGACGGACCCCGACAGAGCATCGCCACGGGGTTGAGGACGACGGACCCTGACAAAGCATTGCAACGGGGTTGAGGACGACGGACCCCAACAAGGCATCCCCGTGGGGCGAGGACAACAGACCCCGACAGAGCATCGCCCTGGGGTTGAGGACAATGGATCTTGAAAGTGTAATGCCCAGGGGGCAAAGACGACGGACCCCGAAAGAGCATCGCCCTGGGACGAGGGCGACGAACCCTGAAAGAGCATCGCTTTTGATGAGGGCAATGGTCCCTGACAGAGCATCCTTGGGAGACGAGGGAGACAGACCCTGACAGAGCATCGCCCAGAGGGCGAGGATGAGGACCCGACAGAGCATTGCCTCGGGGTTGAGGACGACGGACCTCGATAGGGCATCCCCGTGGGGTGAGGATGACAGACCCTGACAGAGCATCGCCCAGGGGCCGAGAATCAGGGACCCCGTCAGAGCATTGCCACGGGTGCGATGACGACGGACCCCAACAAGGCATCCCTCTGGTGCGAGGACGATGGACCCCAACAGAGCATCCCTGCGGGGCGAGGATTAAGGTCCCCGACCGAGCATCATCCCGGGACGAGAGCAACGGATGTCGTAAGATCATCCTTGCAGGGATGAGTATATCATATCCCTACTGACAATCGCCCCGGAAGCAAGGACGACCGATCCCGAAGTGTATTGCCCCGAGGGCGAGAACGAGGACCTCGACAGGGCATCTCCCGCGAGTGCGGACAACGGACCCGACAGTGCATCGCCCCAGGGGCGGGCGAGGACCCGAAGGGCATCTCGCGAGCGGGGCAACACCTGACAGTGCATCCCCAGGGGCAGGACGACTCCGAATGGGCAACCTCGTGAAGCGAGGACGATATACCCCTATAGAGCATCCCTTCGGGGCCAGGACGAGGGTCACTGGCATATCATCGTTGCGGGACAAGGGCGACAGATGCTGCAAGATCATACTCTCGGGGGCGAGTATGACGTATCCCTACTGACCATCGCCCCGGGAGTGAGTACGACGGACCCCGTAAGTGTATTGCCCCAGGGGCGAGGACGAGGGACGCCTACATATCATCCCCTCCGAGGACGAGGACGATGGACCCTGACAGAGCATCCCCGGGTAACGGGGAAAACGGGCCCCGACAGAGCATCCCCCCGAGGTGAGGATGACACACCCCGACAGACCATCGCCCCGAGGGCGAGGACGAGGGACCCCGACAGAGCATTGCCCCGGGGATGACGATGACGGACACCGACAGATGATCCTCCCGAGTGCGATGATGAAATACCCTGACAGGGCATTCCCCCGGGGCAAGGACGATGGACCCCGACAGAGCATCCCCTGGGGCGAAGTGGAGGGACCCCGACAGAGCATTGCCCCAGGTCGTGAGGACGATGGACACCAACAGATGATCCTCCGGTGCGATGACGACAGACCCCAACAAGGCGTCTCCCCTGTGCAAGGACGACAGACCTTGACAGTGCATACCAGTGGGGCTAGGACGACAGAGCCCGACAGAGCATCCCTCTGGGGAGACGACTAAGGTCCACAACAGAGCATCGCACCTGGGCGAGAGCTACGGATGCCCTAAGATCATCCTCCTGGGGGCGAGTATGCCATATCACTACTGACCATCGCCCCGGGAGAGAGAAAGACGGATCCCGGAAGTGTATTGCCCCAGGGGCGAGCACTAGGGACCTCAACAGATCATCCCCCCGAGGGCGAGGACGACAGGCCCCGACAGAACATCCCTTCGGGGACAGGACGAGAGTCACCGACAGAGCATCGCCCCAGGACGAGGGCGATGGACGCTGCAAGATCATCCTCCCGGGGGCGAGTATGACGTATCCCTACTAATCATCGCCCCAGGAGCAACAACAATGGATCTCGAAATTGTATTGCCCCGGGGTCGAGGACGATGGACCGCGACAGAACCTCTCCCGATGACAAGCGCAAAGAACCCTGAGAGATCATCGCCCCGAGGGCGAGGACGGGGGACCCCGACAGAGCATTGCCCCAGGGGTGAGTACAACAGACACCCACATATTATCCTCCCGGGTGAGATGACGACGAACCTCGATAGGGCATCCCCGGGGCGAGGATGATGGATTTCGATAGAGCATCGTCCCGGGACCGAGGATGACGGACCCTGACCGATTATCCCCCTGGTGCGAGGACAACGGTCCCTGACAGAGCATCTTCACGGGACGAGGGTGATGGACGCAGAATGATCATCCTCCCGGGGGCGAGGATGACGGACCCCAACAGAGCATCCCTCTGGGGCGAAGACAACATATCCTTAATGATCATCGCCCCGGGGGAGAGGACTACGATACCCCCAAAGTGTATTGCCCCAGGGGCGAGGACAACGGACCCCAAAAGAGCATCTCCCCAGGATTAGGGCGAGGGACCCTGACAGAGCATCGCCCCGGGACGAGGCCGAGGGACCCTGACAGATCATTTCCCCGAGGGTGAGGACGATGGAAACCTACAGATGATCCTCCCACGTGCGATGACGACGGACCCTGACAGCCCACCCCTCTGAAGCGAGGACGACGGACCCTGACAGATGATCCCCCCGGGACGACGGCGACGAACCCCGACAAAGAATCCCTTCAAGGAGAGATGGAGGGACCCTGACAGAGCATCGCCCTAGGACGAGGGCGATGGACGCCGCAAGATCATCCTCTCAGGAGCGAGTATGACGCATCCCTACTGACCATCACCTCGGGAGCGAGTACGACGGACCCCGAAAGTGTATTGACCCGTGGGCGAGGACGAGGTACGCCGAAATATCATCCCCCCGAGGGCGAGGGATGATGGACCCTGACAGGGCATCCCCGGCTAACGAGGACAACGAGCCCCCACAGAGCTTGCCCTCGGGGCGAGGACGACACACCCCGACAGAGCATCGCCCCGGGGGGCGAAAACGGTGCACCCTTACTGGGCATCCCCTTGGGACGAGGACGAGAGATTCCGACAGAGCAAACCTTCGGAGCAAGGACGCGGGTCCCCGAGAGAGCATCGTCCCGGGACGAGGGTGATGGACGCCGCAGGATCATACATCGATGGCGAGTCTGACGTATCCCTACTGACCATCGCCCCGGGAGCAAGGACGACGGATCCTGAAAGTTTATTGCCTCAAAGACGAGAACGAGGGACGCCAACAGATCATCCCCTCGAGGGCGAGGACGATGGACCCTGACAGAGCATCCCCGGGTAACGAGGACAAAGGGCCCCACAGAGCATCCCCCTGGGGTGAGGACGACACACCCGACAGAGCATCGCCCCGGGGATGAGGACGTTGGACCCCGACAGGGCATCCTCGTTGGGCGAGGACGACAGACCCTTACAGAGCATCGCCCCGTGGACGAGGACAACGTACCCTGAAAGTGTATTGCCCCGGTGGTGAGGATAACGGACCCCAACAGAGCATCGCCCCGGTACGAGGGTGACGGACCCTGACAGAGCATCGCCCTGGGACAAGGGCGATTGTCCCTGACCAAATATCCCCGGGAGACAAGGGAGACAGACCCCGACAGAGCATTGCCCAGGGTTTGAGGACGACGGACACCGATAAATTATCTTCCTGGGTGTGACGAGGACGGGCCCTGACAAGGAATCTCCCTGGTGCGAGGACGTCAGACCCCGATAGAGCATCACCCCGGGACGTGGGTGACGGACCCTGACAGAGCATCGCCTTGAGACGAAGGTGATGGACCCTGACAGAGCATCGCCCTGGGGCCGAGGACGTCAGACCCCAACAGAACATCCCTCCAGTGCGACAATGACGAACCCCGACAGATAATCCCTTCGGGGGCGAGGAAGATGGACCCCGAAGAGCATTGCCCAGGGGGCGTGGACGAGGACCCAGAAATAGCATCCCCCCGGGGGCGTGGACAAGGGACCTCGAGAGGACATCCCCCGGGATGAGGGCGACGGATGCTGGAAGGTCATCGCCATAGGGGCGAGGACGATGGATCCTGCCAGATGATCCCCCAAGGCGATCACGACGGACCCCGACAAAGCATCGCCCCGGCGCTGAGAACGTCGAACCCTGAAAGACCATTCCCCGCTGTAAGGACGATGGACCCCGACAGAGCATTGCCCCGGGACAAGGGCAACAGACCCTGACAGATCATTTTCCCGGGGCAAAGACGAATGACCCCGACAGAGCATTGCCCCGGGTTGAGGATGACGGACACCTCCCGGGTGCGATGACGAAAGACCCTGACAGGGCATCCCCCTGGGACAAGGACAACGGCACCCGACAGAGCATCCCCCCGGGACGAGGGCGTCAAATGCCGAAAGATCATCCTCCCAGGGGGCGAGGACGACGGACCCCGAAAGCATCGCCCCGGGGGACGAGGACGAGAGACCACGACAGGGCATCGCCCGGGGCGAGGACGAGGGTCCCCGACAGAGAATCACCCCGGGATGAGGGCAACGGACGTCACAAGATCAATTCCCTGGGGGCTTGAACCACAGACCCCGACAGAGCATCGCCCCAAGGTTGAGGACGACGGACACCGATAAATGATCCTCCCGGGTGCGATGACTACAGACCCCGACAGGGCATCCCACCGGGGGCGAGGATGACGGACCCCGACAGGGCATCACCGTGGCATGAGGACGAGAGACCCCGACAGAGCTTCTTTTCGGGGCGAGGAGGAGTGTCCCCGACAGAATATCACCCCGGGACGAGGGCGACGGACGCCACAAGATCATCCTCTCTGGGGCGAGTATGACGTATCCCTACTGACCATCGCCCCGGTGGCCGAGGACGTCGGACCCCGACAGGGCATCCCCGTGGGGCGAGGGCGACAGACCCCTACAGAGCATCGCCCCAGGGGTAAGGATAACGGACCCCGAAAGTGTATTGCCCAGGGGGCGAGGACGACGGACCCTGACAGAGCATCGCCGTGGAACGAGAGTGATGGAACCTGACAGGGCATCGCCGGGAGACGAGGAAGATGGACCCTGACAGAAAATGCCTTCGGGACAATAACGAGACTCCCCAACATAGCATCACCCTGGGACGAGGGCGACAGAAGCCGCAAGATCATCCTCTCGGAGGCGAGTATGATGTATCACTACTGAACATCGCCCCGGGAGCGAGGACGACGGAACTCAAAAATGTATTGCCCCTTGGGCAAGGGCGAGGGACCCCGAGAGATGATCCCCCGGAGAGCGAAGACGACGGACCCTGACTAAGCATCCCCGGATAAGGAGGAAAACAGACCCCGACAGAGCATCCCCCAGGGGCGAAGACGACATACCCTGACAGAGCATTGCCCTGGGCCGAGGACTTCGGAACCCGACAGGGCATCCTTGGGCAACGAGGACCACGGACCCCGAGAGAGCATCCCCCCGGGCGAGGACGACACACCCTGACAGAGCATCGCCTCGGGGCCGAGGATGTCGGAGCCTGAAAGAGTATTGCATCAAGGGTGAGGACGATGGACCCCATCATAGCATCGCCCCAAGACGAGGGCGACAGACCCTGACAGAGCATCCCCGGGAGACGAGGGAGACGGACCCTGACAGAGGATCGCGCCGAGGACGAGGATGACGGACCCCGAAAGAACATCTCCTACGGGCGAAGACGAGGGACCCCGATAGAGCATGGCCCCAGGGTTGAGGACAACGGACCCTGACAGATGATCCCCGGGACGGCTGCGACGCACCCTGAGAGAGTATCCCCTTAAGGAGAGGAGGAAAGATCCTGACGGAGCATCGCCCCGGGGGCGACGACGATGGACCCCGACTGAGCAACCCCGGTTGGAGGACGACGGACCCCGACAGAGCATCCCCCCGGGGGCGAGGACGACTGACAGGGCCAGAGACCTCCAGCCCTGCCATTCTCTTCAGGAGAGGCCCGAAACCCTCCAGGACCGCCCAGGGAGGAGGGGGACAAAGACATCCCGGGGCCCCCCGCGCTCCCTGCTCGGCTGAGGGTCTCCGTCCTCCTCTTCATGGGGGCGGGGGAGGCTTTGAGCTTGGTTTGGGTGGCGAGGGACTCGTTGTGACAGTAAAGACCAGGCACAGCACTTGATGTGATTTTTGCCAATTTTATTTTGGCCTTAGCTTTTTGAACCAGGACGATGGCCAGACCCCTCCGATTTGGGAGGCCGGCACGGTCTCTCGCTGCCCCGGTGCTTGTCTGTCCTTAGCTTTGTTGAGCCGGGGTGGTGTCCGACCCCCTCCGATTTTGGGAGGCCGCTGTGCTCTCCATCCACCTTACCTTTGGCAGGCTGTGCTGTCTTTGTCGCCTTTTGGCGGGGAGGGGAAAGCGCTGTCGGTGTGCGTCGTCCTTGCCCCCTGGGGGAGGCTCACCCCCTGTCCTGGGGTGACGTTGCAGTGCTTTATATCCACAATCGTGTGCTGCTCATGCCTGGAGGGTCTGTTTTGTCTAGCTAGACAATGCCCCTCCACATCGGTGAGCTGCTGCCGCTGCGCTGCTTGCAAGCTGCTGCCCCCTCACCCCCCACCACGCTGCTCGGCCCCTTTTAGCTGCTTCTGCTTGCTTAGCTGCTGCTTCTGCCCCCCACTTTTCTTAGGGGTCTTCGCTTTATTTTTCCTTCCCTTATTAGCTTGGAATACCACGTGAAACTGGTCCAGGACGACCTGGAACATCAAGAAACGCCGGGCGCCTACTCGTGAAAAGAATTACGCATTTCTACCCTCCCCGGCACCGGAGACGTCTTGAGGCTGTACATCCACTCGGACGGGTGAAGTTTGCTGCGTCACCCGTGGCTGTTTTTTTCTTGCGTTGGGGCGAGATTTCTCTGTGTGTTTGCTAAATAAACAAGTTTTTTCGACTTCTTCTCTGAGGAAAATCTTCCCGAAGCCGGTGGTGGGAGAGGCAAGACTTTGGAGAGTTTGTTGCTTAAGGGGTTCCTTTTGGAGATTCTTCCCTAATTTGCCCAAAACCAGGAGATGCCCGTATCTGCCCTCACCCCGGGGAATGCTCTGTCAGTGTTTGCGGTTGCCCCAAGGCGATGCTCTGCCGTTGTCCACCCTTCTCGCCCTGGGAGCAATGTTCTTTTGGGGACCGTCGTTCTCGCCCCGAGGCGATGATCTGTTGGGGCGTCATCCCTCGCCACAGGGTGATGCCATGTCGGGGTCCGTCATCATCACACCCGGAAGGATCATCTGTCGGCGTCCGTCGTCCTCACCCCCGGATAAATGCTCTGTCCGGTCCCTCACCCTCATCCCGGGGCTATGCTCTTTCAGGGTCCTTCGCCCCTCGTCCGGGGGCGATGATCTTTTGCCGTCCGTCGTCCTCGCCCCGGGGTAATAGACTTTCAAGGTCCGTCGTCCTCGCCCCCGGGCGATGGTCAGTAGGGATACGTCGTCCTCGCCCCTGTGGGATGCTCTGTCTGGGGTCATCATCCTCGCCCCTGGGAGGATGATCTTTCGGCGTCCGTCGCGTTAGTCCTGTGGGGGATGTTCTGTCGGGGTCCATCATCCCTCGCACGAGGGGATCTCTGTCAGGGCCCGTCGTTCTCGCCCCCAGTTGCATTATCTGTCGGGGTCCCTCGTCCTCGCCCTCAGGGGGATGCTCTCTAAGGGTCCGTCGTCCTCGCCCTCGGGGCATGATCTGTCGGGGTCCCTTGTCCTCGACCCCGGGAGGATGATCTTTCGGCGTCCGTCGCCCTCGTCCTGGGGAGATGCTGTCTCGCTCCAGGGGGATGATTGGTCAGGGTCCGTTGTCCCTCGCACCCGGGGCGATGCTTTATCAAGGTCTATCGTTCTCGGCTTGCAAGGATGCCTTGCCGGGGTCTGTCGTCATCGCACCCGGGACGATCATCTGTTGGTGTACGTTCTGCTCACACCCGGGCCAATGTTCTGTCGGGGTCCCTCGTCCTCACCCCCAGGGCGATGATCTGTCAGGGTCCGTTGCGCTCACCCCGGGGCATGCTCTGTCGGGGTCCATCGTCCTCACACCGGGGGGATGCCCTGTCAGGGTCTCTCGTCATCTCACCGGAACGAACATCCGTCGGTGTCCGTCGTCCTCAACCCGGGGCAATGCTCTGTCAGGGTCCGTCTCGCTCGTCTCCCGGGGATGCTCTGTCAGGGTCCATCGCCCTCGTCCCAGGGTGATGCTCTGTCAGGGTCTGGCGCCCTCGTCCCGGGGTGATGCTTTGTAGGGTTTCTGTTGTCCTCGCCCCACGGGCATACCCTGTCTGGGTTCGACGTCCTCAGCCCGGGGGCGATGCTCTGTCGGGGTGTGTCGTCCCTCGCCCCGGGGGATGCTCTGTCGAGGTCAGTTGTTCTCGATACCCGGGGATGCCCTGTGGGGTTCCGATGTCCTCGGATCCGGGGGCAATGCTCTGTCGGGGTGTGTCATCCTCGCACCGGGGGGATGCTGTGTTGGGTTTCCTTGTCCTCGTTACCCAGGGATGCACTGTCAGGGTCCGTCGTCCTCGCCTTTGGGGGGATGATGTGTCAGGGTCCCTCGTCCTTGCCCCCGGGGCAATACACTTTCTAGGTCTGTCGTCCTCGCTCCCGGGGTGATGGTCAGTAGGCATACGTCATACTCGCCCCCGAGAGGATGATCTTGCAGTGTAGGTTGCCCTCGTCCCGGGGTGATGCTCTGTCGGGGACCCTCATCCTCCCTCCGAAGGGATGCTCTGTCGGGGTCTGTCGTCCTCCCCCCACGGGGATGCCCTGTCGGGGTCCGTCATCATCGCACACAGGAGGATCATTTGTCAGTGTCCATCGTCCTCAACTCCGGTGCGATGCTCATTCGGGGTCTGTCATCCTCGCCCCCAGGAGGATGATCTTTCGATGTCCGTCGCCCTCGTCCTGGGGGGATGCTGTGTCGGGATCCGTCGTCTTCGCACTGGGGGCATGCCCTGTCGGAGTA
The DNA here is from genome assembly GCA_034336685.1 of Luscinia luscinia. Lineage (NCBI taxonomy): Eukaryota > Metazoa > Chordata > Aves > Passeriformes > Muscicapidae > Luscinia > Luscinia luscinia. Next base: position 21,014 of record JAKWBO010000303.1, read on the forward strand.
TTTCGTCATCGCACCGGAAAGGATCATCTGTTGGTGTCCATCGTCCTCACACCCAGGGCAATGCCCTGTTGGAGTCCCTCGTCCTCGCCACCGGGAAGATGATCTGTCAGGGTAAGTTGCCCTTATCCCGGAGCGATGCTCTGTCAGGGTCTGTCGTTTTCGCCCTCGGGGGGATGCTGTGTCGGGGTCCGTCATCCTCGCACCGGGGGATTCTCTGTCAGGGTCCGTCGTCCTCGCCCCCGGGGATATGATCTGTCGGAGTCCGTCGTCCTTGTCCTTGGGGGCATGGTCTGTCGGGGTACCCTGTCCTCGCCAACGGGAGGATGCTCTTTCAGCGTCCGTCACCGTCGTCCCGGGTTGATGCTCTGTCAGGGACCGTAGTCCTCGCACCGGAGTGATGGTCGGTCATGGTCCGTCGTCCTCGCCCCTGGCGCGATGCTCTGTCGAGGTCCATCGTCCTTGCCCGGTGGGATGCCCTTTCTGGGTCCGTCGTCATCGCACCCAGGAGGATCATGTGTCAGTGTCCGTCGTTCTCGCCACCAAGACGATACTCTGTCAAGATCCTTCGTCCTCGCCTCTGGGGGGATGGTCAATAGGGATACGTCGTCCTCGCCCCCGGGGGGATGCACTTTCGGGGTCCGTCGTCCACGCCCCCAGGGGCATGATGTGTCAAGGTCCATCGTCCTCGCTCCTGAGGCAATACTCAGGTCTTTGTTACCTGGGGACGCTCTGTCAGGGTCCGTCGTCCTCGCCCCCAGGGCAATACATTTTCGGGGTCCGTCGTCCTCGGCCCCGGGGTGATGGTCAGTAGGGATACGTTGTCCTCGCCCCAGTAGGATCCTCTGTTGGGATCAGTATTCCTCGCCCCGGGAGGATGATCTTTCGGCGTCCTCGACCTCGTCCCTGGGAGATGGTCTGTCGGGGACTGTCACCTTCGCACTGGGAGGATGCTCTGTCAGGGTCTGTCGTCCTCGCCCACGGGGCGATGTTCTGTCGGGCTCCCTCATCCTCGCCCCAGAAAGATGATCTGTCAGGGGCCGTTGCCCTTGTCCCAGGGCTATGCTCTCTTGGGGTCTGTCGTCCTCGCACCGGGGGGATGCTCTTTCAGGGTACGATGTTCTCGGCCCCGAGGCGATGGTCAGTAGGGATATGTCGTCCTCACCCCCAGGGGGATGCTCTGTCGCGGTCCCTCGTCGTCGCCCCAGGGAGGATGCTCTGTCGGGGTTCCTCGTCCTCGCCCCAGGGGCAATGCTCTGTCCGGGTCCGTCATCCTCACCCCCTGTAGGATGATCTGTTGTGGTCCCTCCTCCTCTCCCCTGGAGGATACTCTTCGGGGTCCGCTTTCCTGGCCTCCGGGGGGATGATCTGTCGGGGTCTGTCGTCCTCCCCCCCCCGGGTGATGCTCTGTCAGGGTCCGTTGTCTCACCCCGGGGGGATGCTCTGTCGGGCTCCGTCGTCCTCGCCCTCGGGGGGATGCTCTGTCACGGTCCATCATCCTCGCACCCGGGGCGATGTTCTTTTGGGGTCCCTCGTCCTCGCCCCCGGGGCAATACACTTTCTGGGTCCGTTGTTCTCGCCCCTGGGGCGATCGTCAGTAGGGATACGTCGTCCTCGCCCCAGTGGGATGCTCTGTCGGGGTCCGTCATCCTCGCCCCGAGGAGGATGATCTTTCAACATCCGTCGCCCTCGTCCCAGGGGAATGTTCTGTCGGAGTCCATCATCCTAGCCCCGAAGGGATGCCCTGTCGGGGTCTTTCGTCATCGCCCCCGGGAAGATCATATGTCGGTGTCCGTCGTCCCTCGCCCCGGGGGCAATATCTGTTGGGGTCCCTCGTCCTCGCCCCGGGGCAATACACTTTCAGAGTTCGTCGCCCTCGTTCCGGGGCGATGCTCTGTCGGATTCCATAGTCCTCGCACCAGGGGGATGCTCTGTCGGGGTCCCTCGTCCTCGCCCCGGGAAGATGCTCTGTCAGGGTCGTCGCCTTCCTCCCGGGGCGATGCTCTGTTGGGGTCCGTCGTCCTCGCACCGGGGGGGTGCTCTGTGGGGATCCGTTGTCCTCGCTCCCAGTGCAATACACTTTCGGAGTCCGTCGTCCTCGCCCCCTGGATGATGATCTTTCGGCCTCCCTCGCCCTAGTCCCAGGGGGATGTTCTGTCAGGGTCCGTCGTCCTCGCCCCCGGGGGGATTCTCTGTCAGGGTCCGTCGTCCTCGTATCCTGGGGGGATGCTCTGTTGGTGTCCGTCGTCCCTCGCCCCTGGGGGTACATTATCTGTTGGGGTCCCTCGTCCTCGCCTCTGGGGCAGTACGCTTTTGGAGTCCGTCGTCCTCGGCCCCAGGGCGATGGTCTGTAGGGATACGTCATCCTCGCCCCATGGGGAGGCTCTGTCGGGGTCCCTCGTCCTCGCACTGGGGGGATAGGCGGTCTGGGTCCATCGTCCTCGCCCCGCAAGCGATGCTCTGACGAGGTCCATCATCTTCGCCCCCATCATTTTCGCACCCAGGAGGATCATGTGTCGGTGTCCGTAGTTCTCGCTCCGGGAGGATGCTCTGTTGCGGCCCCTCATCCCCACCCCCTGGAGGATGATCTTTCCGTCGTCCCTGGATAATCATTTGTTGGTGTCCGTCGTCCTAAACCCCAGGGCTATTCTCTGTCGGGGTCGCCCTGCGTCCCGGGGGGCGATACTTTGTCGGGGTCCCTCGTCCTCGGCCCACGGGGATGCCCTGTCGGGGTCCAATGTCCTCGGCCCGGGGCCCATCTCTGTCGGGGTGTGTCATCCCTCGCCCCAGGGGGGATGCTCTGTTGGGGTCCGTTGTCTTCGTTACCCGGGGATGTTCTGTCAGGTTCCATGGTCCTCGCTCTCGGGAGGATTATCTGTTCGGGCCTTTCGTCCTCGCCCCTGGGGCAATACACTTTCGGCGTCCATTGTCCTTGCTCCCATGGCAATGGTCTGTAGGGATACGTCATATTCGCCCCGGAGAGGATGATCTTGCGGCGTCCGTCGCCCTCGTCTTGGGGCGATTCTCTGTTGGGGACCCTCGTCCTTGCCCCGAAGGGATGCTCTATAGGGGTCTGTCGTCCCCGCCCTACGGAGATGCCCTGTCAGGGTCCGTCCTCCTCGCCCCCAAGGTGATGCTCTGTCGGGGTCCTTCGTCCTTGCCCAGGGGAGATGCCTTGTCGGGGTCCATCTTCATCGCACCCAGGAGGATCATTTGTCGGTGTCCATCGTCCTCGCTCCCAGGGCATTGCTCTGTTGGGGTCCCTCGTCTTCGCCCCCGGGGCAATGCTCTGTCAGGGTTTGTTGCCCTCGCCCCACGGGGATCCCCTGTCGGGGTCCATCGTCCTCGCCCCCGGGGGGATGATCTGTCGGGGTCTGTTGTCCTCGCACCGGGGGGATGCCCTTTCGGTGTTCGTCGTCATCGCACCCGGGAGGATCATTTGTCAGTGTCCATTGTCCTCAACCCCGGGGTAATGATCTGTCGGAGTCCCTCGTCCTCGCCCTCGGCGCGATGATCTGTAGGGGTCTGTCGTCCTCGCCCCACGAGGATGCCCTGTCGGGGTCCGTTGTCCTCACCCCCGGGGCGATGCTCTGTTGGGGTCCCTCATCCTACCCCCGGGACGATGCTCTGTCGGAGACTCTCGTCCTCACCCCGGGATGATGATCTGTCAGGGTCTGTCTCCCTAGTCTGGGGCGATGCTCTGTTGAGGTCCGTTGTCCTTGCCCCACGGCGATGCTCTGTCGGGCTCTGTCGTCCTCGCCCCCGGGGGCATGCTCTGTTGGGGTCCGACGTTTTCACCTTGGGGAGATCATCTGTCGGCATCCGTCATCCTCGCCAGCTCGACAATGTTCTTTCGGCGTCCGTTGTCCTCGTCTCGGGGCGATGCTCTGTCGGGATCCCTCCTCTTCTCCTTGGGGAGATACTCTCTCGGGGTGCGTCGCAGTAGTCCCAGGGGGATCATCTGTTGGGGTCCCTCGTCCTCGCCCCAGGGGGATGTTCTATCTGGGTCCATCGTCCTCGCCCCCAGAGCGATGCACTGTCTCGCTACCTCGTCCTCTCCCCCAGGGGGATGTTCTCTTGGGGTCCGTCGTTCTCGCTCCGGGGGGATGCTCTATTGCGGTCTCTCGTCCTCGCCCCAGGGATGATTATCTTTCGGCGTCCGTCACCCTCGTCCCGGAGCGATGATCTGACGGGGTTCATCATCCTCAAACCGGAAGGATATTCTTTCAGGGTCCGTCGTCCTCGCCCCCAGGGCGATGCTCTGTTGGAAACCATCATCCTCGCCCCGGGAGGATGCCCTGTCGGGGTCCGTCGTCCTCACCCCGGGAGGATGCTCTGTCGGTCTCCATCGTCCTTGCCTCCGGGGCAATGCTCTCTGGGGTCAAACGTCCTTGCCTTGGGGGGATCATCTGTCGGGGTCCGTCATCCTCGCCACTTTTACGATGTTCTCTCGGCGTCCGTCGCCCTAGTCCCAGGGCGATGCTCTGTCGGGATCCCTCCTCCTCTCCTTGGGGGGATACTCTCTCATATTGGGGCGATGCTCTGCTGGGGTCCGTCATCCTTGCAGCAGGTGGATGCCCTGTCATAGTCCGCTGTTCTTGGCCATGTGGCGATGCCCTGTCGGCATCTGTTGTCATCGCCCCAGGGCAATGTTCTGTTGGGGTCCGTCGTACTCGTCCCCGGGGGGATGTCCTGTCGCAGTCCGTCGTCATCACACCCGGTACAATCATCTGTCAGTGTCCATCGTACTCACCCCAGGGGCAATGATCTGTTAGGGTCCCTCGTCCTTGCCCCTGGGGCGATGATCTGTCAGGGTCCGTTGCACTCATCCCGGGGGGATGCTCTGTCGGGGTCCGTCTTCCTCGCCCCCAGGGGGATGATCTGTCGAGGTCCCTCGTCCTCGCCCCCAAGGCAATACACTTCCGGGATCCGTCGTCCTCGCTCCCGGGGTGATGGTCAGTAGGGATACGTTGTCCTCGCCCCAGTAGGATCCTCTGTCGAGGTCAGTCGTCCTCGTCCCCGGGAGAATGATCATTCGGCGTCCGTCGCCCTCATCCCAGGGGGATGTTCTGTCGAGGTCCACCGTCTTTACACCGGGGAGATGCTCTGTCAGGGTCCGTCGTCCTCGCCCCAGGGGCATGCCCTGTAGGGTCTTTCATCTTCAAGCCCGGGAGGATCATCTGTCAGTGTCCGTCGTTTTCGCCTCCAGGGACATGCTCTGTCGGGGTCCCTCGTCCTCGCCCCCGGGGCAATACACTTTCGGAGTCCATCGTCCTCGGCCCCGGGGTTATGGTCAGTAGGGATACGTCGTCCTCGCCTCAGTGGTATGCTCTGTCGGGGTCCGTCGTCATCGCTCCCGGGAGGATCATCTGTCGGTGTCCGTTGTACTCAACCTCGGGGCAATGCTCTGTCGGGATCCGTCGTCCTCGCCCCTGGGGCAATGCTCTGCCACCCTCATCCCGGGGCGATGCTCTTTTGGGGTTTGTCGTCCTCGCCCCTGGGGCAATACAGTTTCGGAGTCCATCGTCCTTGCCCACGGGGTGATGGTCAGTAAGGATATGTCATCCTTGCCCCAGTGGGATGCTCTGTCGAGGTCCCTCGTCCTCGCCCCCGAGAGAATGATCTTTCAGCGTTCGTCTACATCGTCCCGGTGGGATGTTCTGACAGGGTCCGCCTTCTTCGCTCCGGGGGGATGCTCTGTCAGGTTACGTCATCCTCGCCCCCGGGGCGATGCTCTGTTGGGGTCCATCGTCCAAGCCCTTAGAAAATGCTCAGTCGCTGTCCCTCGTCCTCATCCCTGGGAGGATGATTTTTGGCGTCCGTTGCCCTCGTCCAAAAACGATGATCTGTCAGGGTCCGTTGTCCTCGAATTGGGGCGATGAGCGGTTGGGGTCTGTCGTCTTGAACCGGAGGATGCTCTGTCTGGGTCCGTCTTCCTCGCCCCCGGGGGGATGCTCTGTCGGGGTCCGTCTTCCTCGCCCCCAGAGGGATTATTTGTCGAGGTCCCTCGTCCTTGCCCCCGGGGCAATACACTTCCGGGATCCGTCGTCCTCGCTCCCGGGGCGATGGGCAGTAAGGATATGGCATACTCGCCCCCGGGAGGATTATCTTACGGCGTCCATCATTCTCGTTCCGAGGCAATGCTCTGTCGGGGACCTTAGTCCTCGCCCCAGAGGGATGCTCTGTCGGGGTGTGTCGTCCTTGCCGCACGGGAATGCCCTGTCGGGATCTGTCACCCTCGCCCCCGAGGGGATGATCTGTCGGGGTCTGCTGTCCCCGCAATGGTGGGAGGCCTTGTCGGGGTCCGTCGTCATCGCACCCGTGAGGATCATTTGTCGGTGTCCGTCGTTTTCGCCCCTGGGGCGATGCTCTGCAGGGGTCCCTCGTCCTTGCCCCCGGGGTGATGTTCAGTAGAGATACGTTGTCCTCGCCTCCGGAGGGATGCTCTTTCGGGGTCCGTCGTCTCGCCATTGGGAGATGATCTCTCGGTGTCCCTCGTCCTCGCCCCGGGGCAATACACTTTAAGGGTCCGTCGTCCTCGCTCTTGGGGCGATGGTGAGAAGGATACGTCATACTCGCCCCCGAGAGGATGATCTTGCAGCGTCCGTCGCCCTCGTCACGGTGCGATGCTCTGTCAAGGACCCTCGTCCTCGCCCTGAAGGGATGCTCTGTCGGGATCTGTCATCTCGCCCTACAGGGATGCTCTGACGGGGTCTGTCGTCCTCACCCTCGAGGGATGCTCTGTCGGGGTCCGTCGTCCTGGCCCCCAGGGCAATACACTTTCAGGGCCCATTGTCCTAGCCCACGGGGCGATGCTCTGTAAGGGTCTGTGGTCCTCGCCCCACGGTGGATGCTCTGTCAGGGTCCGACATCCTAGGCCCCGGGACGATGCTTTGTCGCGGTGTTTCATCCTCACCCGGGGGATGCTCTGTCGGGGTCCGTTGTCCTCGTTACCCGGCGATGCTCTGTCAGTGTCCGTCGTCCTCGCCCTTGGGGGATGATCTGTTGGGGTCCCTCGTCCTCGTCCTTGGGGCAATACACTTTCGGGGTTTGTCGTCCTCGCTGCCGGGGCGATGGTCAGTAGGGATACGTCATACTCGCCCCCGAGAGGATGATCTTCGCGGCGTTTGTCGTCCTCACCCGGGGAGATGCCTTGTCGGTGTCTTTGTCATCACACCCAAGAAGATCAACTGTCGGTATCCATCGTCTTGCCCTTGGCGGCATGATCTGTCGGGGTCCCTCGTCCTCGCCAACTGGAGGATGATCTTTTGGCGTCCGTCGCCCTCGTCCCGGGAGATGCTCTGTCAGGGTCCGTCGTCCTCGCCCCTGCGGCAATGCTCTGTCGAGATCCATCGTCCTCGCCCGGGGCATACTCTCTCGGGGTCCCTTGTCCTTGCCCCTGGGGCAATACTCTTCGAGTCTGTCGTCCTCGGCCCCCGGGTGATGGTCAGTAGGGATACATCGTCCTCGCCCCAGTGGGATGTTCTGTCGGGGTCCGTCGTACTCGCCCGAGGGAGGAGGATCTTTCGGCGTCCGTCGTCCTCGTCCCGGAGGATGTTCTGTCAGGGTCCATTGCCCTTGTCCCAGAGCGATGCTCTGTCGGGGTCCGTCGTCCTCGCCCCCAGGGCAATACACTTTCAGGTCCCGTTGTCCTCGCCCGCGGGGTGATGCTCTGTAAGGGTCTGTCGTCCTCGCCCCAAGGGGATGCCCTGTCGGGGTCCAACGTCCTCGGCCCCGGGGCGATGCTTTGTCGTGGTGTGTCGTCCTAGCCCCGGGGGGATGCTCTGTCAAAATCCGTTGTTGTCGTTACACGGGTATGCTCAGTCAGGGCCCGTCATCCTCGCCATCGGGTGGATGATCTGTCGGGGTCTCTCAGCCTCGGCCCCGGGGCAATACAATTTCGGGGTCTGTCGTCCTCACCCCACAGGGCTGCTCTTTCAGGGTCTGTCGTTATCGCCCCCAAGGCAATGATCTGTCGGGGTCTGTCGTGCTCGCCCCACGGAGATGCCCTGTCAGTGTCCGTCGTCCTCAACCCAGGGGCGATGCTCTGTCAGGGTTCCTCCTCCTCATCCTCGGGGCGGTGCTCTGTCAGGGTCCGTCTCCCTCGCCTCCCGGGGATGCTCTGTCAGGGTCCATCTGCCTCGTCCCAGAGCGATGACCTGTAGGCGTCTGTCGTTCTTGCCCCACAAGGATGCCCTGACGGGGTCCGACGTCCTCGCTCCCAGGGGCGATGGTCAGTAGGGATACGTCCTACTCGCCCCCGAGACGATGATCTTTCGGCGTCCGCCGCCCTCGTCCCGGGGAGATGCTGTGTCAGGGTTCATCGTCCTCACCCTGGGGGGATGCCGAATCGGGGTCCTTCGTCATCGCACCCGGGAGGATCATGTGTCGGTGTCAGTTGTTTTCGCCCCCGGGGCGATGCTCTGCAGGGGTCCCTCGTCCTTGCCCCCGGGGTGATGTTCAGTAGAGATACGTTGTCCTCGCCTCCGGAGGGATGCTTTTTCGGGGTCCGTCGTCCTCGCCATTGGGGAGATGATCTCTCGGTGTCCCTCGTCCTCGCCCCCGGGGCAATACACTTTAAGGGTCCGTTTTCCTCGCTCCTGGGGCGATGGTGAGAAGGGATACGTCATACTCGCCCCCGAGAGGATGATCTTGCGGCGTCCGTCGCCCTCGTCACGGTGCGATGCTCTGTCAAGGACCCTCGTCCTCGCCTTGAAGGGATGCTCTGTCGGGATCTGTCGTCCTCGCCCTACGGGGATGCTCTGACGGGGTCTGTCGTCCTCGCCCTCGAGGGGATGCTCTGTCGGGGTCCGTCGTCCTAGCCCCCAGGGCAATACACTTTCAGGGCCCGTTGTCCTCGCCCACGGGGCGATGCTCTGTAAGGGTCTGTCGTCCTCGCCCCATGAGACAGGATGCTCTGTCAGGGTCCGACATCCTAGGCCCCGGGACGATGCTTTGTCGGGGTGTTTCGTCCTCACCCCGGGGGGATGCTCTGTCGGGGTCCGTTGTCCTCGTTACCCGGCGATGCTCAGTCAGTGTCCATCGTCCTCGCCCTCGGGGGGATGATCTGTTGGGGTCCCTCGTCCTCGTCCTTGGGGCAATACACTTTCATCAGGGTCCGTCGTCCTCGCTGCCGGGGCGATGGTCAGTAGGGATACGTCATACTCGCCCCCGAGAGGATGATCTTGCGGCGTCTGTCGCCCTCGTCCCAGAGGATGTTCTGTCAGGGTCCGTCGTCTTCGCACTGGGGGGATGCTCTGTCAGGGTCCATCGTCTTTGCCTTGGCGGGATCATCTGTCGGAGTCCGTTGTCCTCTTCCCCGGGTGGATGATCTTTCGGGGTTCGTCACCGTAGCTCCCGGGGGGATGCTCTGTCGGGGTCTGTCGCCCTCGCTTCCTGAGGGATGATTTGTTGGGGTCCCTCCTCCTCCTCTCTGTTGGGTACTCTGTCTGGGTCCGTCGCCCCAGGGGGATGCTCTGTCGGTGTCCGTTAACCTGGCACCCGGGGGGATGATCTGTCGGTGTTTGTCGTCCTCGCCCTGGGGCGGTGCTCTCTCGGTGTCCACCCTCTTCACCACGAGGGAGGATCAGGGTGCCTCGTCGTCTCCATCCTTTCTGTGTGTGGATGGTGGGGTTGGTCAGGACATCTCCGCCCGCTTCCCATTACTGGGGAAGGGTCCGGGTGGTCTCGGTGCTTACCTTGGGGTGAGTGGGGTTGGTCTCCCTGGAGCGGAGCAGTCTCTGGTGGGGTCTCCACGCCCTTAGTTGCCGCTCCTTCGCTATAGGGGGTCAGGATCGTCTCCGCCCTCGTTTTTTGTGGGGACGAGTGGTCAGGTCATGTCCATCCTCCTTCTCTAAAACACAGAGGGCACGGGTGGTCTCTGTCCACCTCATCTTTGACAGGCTGGGGGCGCCTGCTCGTTCCGGGGGAGCACCGAATAGTGCTGGGGAGCGGTGTCTCCGTCGTCTTCGCCCCAAGGTGATGCTCTGTCAGGGTCTGTCGTCTTCGCCCCATGTCCATCGTCCTGGCCCCCGGGGAGATGCACTGTCAGTGTCCACCCTCCTCACCCCAATAAGAGGACCGGGGAGCGGGGTGTCGCCATCGTTATCCTGCATGGAAATATGTGTGGGGCGGGCGTGTGAGGTCACCGCTATCTTCCTCCACCATGGAGGGGGGCCGAGTGATCTGTGCTCATCGCGGTGTAGGCTCCAGGGGTTCTCCGTGGAGCAGAGTCACGAGTGGGGTCTCCGCACCCTTCGTTGCTGGGCAGGCGGCACAGAGCGGATCTCCGCCCGCTCCGTGGGTCTCCTCCCAGTGCGCTTCTCGGGGCTCCTCTCCCTGGGAGCCCTGCTCCCCTTTCCGCTGCCTTTGCTGCTGAGGACCCGAGCCAGCGGGGCTCTTTATATACCCAGACCAAGCCCCGCCCCTTTCAGGCACAGCCAATAGGAGCCCAGAAACAAGCGTGGGGGCGGAGCACCCAGCGTTGCTCATTGTGATGACACAAAGAGAGGCGTGGCCACAGCGTGACCGAGCATTCTGATTGGTCGGAGAGAAAGAGCATAAAAGGGGCGTGGCTCGGGCCCGGGGGGTGGGGACAGATGTGAGGGCGTGGTAAGGGCTGGGCCGGGGTAACACCGGGATTTTGGGAGCAGCTCTGGGCACTCCCGGTCCCTCCACAGCTCTCCTGGGCCCCTTCCGGACTGCAAGAAGCAAAGGAAGGGGTCTGTGAGTGTACCTACCCCATTCCAAGGGTCGACAAGTGTCGACAGCGTGACGAGAAGTTGCAACACTTATGGCTACAAGGACTTTTCAGGATTTATTCACCAATAACACACTGCCAACAAAGAGATTTATGTTTTTAATTCAATACTAAAGTTTTGTCTAATTGCAGTGTGAACTTTCTTAGCCAATCCTGTTCTGGCACACAGACCTAGTCTAAGACTTTTGTCACATCTGCGACTAATTTTATTCTTCTTTTTATCATAAAATCTACAGCTAAACTTTTCTCACCTAAATACATCTCTGCTTTCATCTACATTTTTGCTTCTAGCACCTAAGTTGGAAGCATTTCCTGAGGCCTCCGGTCAAATCCTGTGTTCTTTTCTAGACTTTGATTGACAGGCCCAATGTCGAGAGAATTCCTTGCATTTTGAATTCCAACAGAATCTCACAGACCCGAGGCTCTCTTGTGACACAGTAGGGCCTGGTGGAACCAAGGGCAGCGTTGTGACACCCCAGAACCTCACGGAACCGAGCGTCCATCGTGACACAGCGGGGCCTGGGGAAAGGAAATCTCACTGCCAAAGCATTTCTGGCTGATAAAAGTTTGATTTGGGCCAGTTTTATCTGGGCCAGCACCCAGGGATGCTGTAGGGTCTCCATCCCTCTGGGCCTGGGAAATGCTCGAGGTGGCCGGGGGTTTTCTGTCCCTCTCCCTTGGGGGTAGGGTCTTCATCCCTCTGGGGACACCGCAAAGTCTCTGTCTTTCTCACCCTGGGATGAGCGCCCCGAGCATCCCTCAGTGAACACCGCCAGAGACCCCCACCCCTGAGTATCCCCCGGTGTGACATGGCCAGAGATCCCCAGCCCTGAGCATTCCCCGATGTGACATGTCCAGAGACCCCCCAGCCCCGCCATGCCCCAGTGTGACAAGGCCAGAGACCTCCAGCCCTGCCATTCCCCTCAGGAGAGGCCCAAAACCCCCCAGAAACGGCCCAGGGAGGAGGGGGACGGAGACATCCTTGGGCCCCCCGTGCTCCCTGCCAAGCTGAGGGTCCCCGTCATCCTCTTCATGGGGCATGGGGGGCTTTGAGCTTGGTTTGGGTGGCGAGGGACTTGTTGTGACAGTATAGACCAAGCACAGCACTTGATGTGATTTTTGCCAATTTTATTTTGGCCTTAGCTTTTTTGAACCGGGGCGATGGCCAGACCCCTTCGATTTGGGGGGCCTCAGTGCCCCGGTGCTTGTCTGTCCTTAGCTTTGTTGAGCCGGGGTGGTGTCCGACCCCACCGATTTTGGGAGGCCGCTGTGCTCTCCATCCACCTTACCTTTGGCAGGCTGTGCTGTCTTTGTCACCTTTTGGCGGGGAGGGGAAAGCGCTGTCGGTGTCCGTCGTCCTTGCCCCCGGGGGGAGGCTCACCCCCTGTCCTGGGGTGACGTTGCAGTGCTTTATATCCACAATCGTGTGCTGCTCATGCCTGGAGGGTTTGTTTTGTCTAGCTAGACAGCGCCCCTCCCCATCGGTGAGCTGCTGCCACTGCGCTGCTTGCAAGCTGCTGCCTTCTCTCCTCCTCTGCGTGGCTCGGTCACTTTTAGCGCTTCTGCTTGCTTAGCTGCTGCTTCTGCCCCCCACTTTGCTTAGGCTGCTTCGCTTTATTTTCCCTTCCCTTATTAGCTAGGAATACCACGTGAACCTGATCCTGGACGACCTGGAACATCAAGATACGCCGGGCGCCTGCTCATGAAAAGAAATACGCGTTTCTGCCCTCCCCGGCACCGGAGACGTCCTGAGGCTGTACATCCACTCGGACGGGTGAAGTTTGCTGCGTCACCCGTGGCTGGTTTTTTCTTGCGTTGGGGCGAGATTTTTCTGTGTGTTTGCTAAATAAACAAGTTTTTTCGACTATTTCTCTGAGGAAACTCTTCCCAAAGCCAGTGGTGGGAGGGGGAAGAGTTTGGAGAGTTTGTTGCTTAAGGGGTTCCTTTTGGAGATCCTTCCCTAATTTGCCCAAAACCAAGACATGCCCGTATCTGCCCTCACCCCGGGGGATGCTCTGTCCGTGTCCGCGGTTGCCCCGGGGCGATGCTCTGCCGTTGTCCACCCTTCTCACCCACGGGGCAACGTTCTGTCGGGTTCCGTCATCCTCGGCCCCGCAGCGATGCTCTTTTGGGGTCCATCGTCCTCGGCCCCGGGGCGATCGTCAGTAGGGATACGTCGTCCTAGCCCCAGTGGGATGCTCTGTCGGGGTCCATCATCCTCGCTGCTGGGAGTATGATCTTTCAGCGTCCGTCGCCCTCATCCCAAGGGGATGTTCTGTCGGGGTCCGTCATCCTCGCACCGGGGGGATACTCTGTCAGGGTCCATCATCTTTGCCCCCGGGGAGATGCTCTGTGGGAGTCCGTCGTCCTCGCCCCGGGGGAATGCCCTGTACGGGTCTTTCGTCATCGCACCCGGGAAGATCAACTGTCGGGGTCCGTCGTCCTCGCCCTTGGGGTCATGATCTGTCGGGGTCCCTCATCCTCGCCAACGGAAGGATGATCTTTTGGCTTCTGTCGCCGTCGTCCTAGGGAGATGCTCTGTCAGGGACCGTCGTCCTCGCACCAGGGGGATGATCGGTAAAGGTCTGTGGTCCTCACCCCCGGGGCGATGCTCTGTCGGGGTCCATCGTCCTCGCCCTGGGTGGATGCCCTGTCGGGGTCCGTCATCATCGCACCCGGGAGGATCATGTGTCACTGAATGTCGTTCTCGCCCCCTGGGCGATGCTCTGTCGGGGTCCCTCATCCTCGCCCCTGGGGGGATGGTCAGTAGGGATACGTCGTCCTCGCCCCCAGGGGGATGCTCTTTCGGGGTCAGTCGTCCTCGCCCCTAGGAGCATGATCTGTCGCGGTCCCTCGTCCTCGCCCCCGGGGCAATACACTTTCGGAGTCCATCGTCCTTGTCCCGGGGCGATGATCTCTCGGTGTCTGTCGTCCTCGCCCCCGGGAGGATGATTTTTCGGCGTCCGTCGCCCTCGTACCGGGGACATGCTCTGTCAGGGTCCGTCACCCTTGCACCGGGGGTATGATCGGTCAGGGTCTGTTGTCCTCACCCCAGGGGATGTTCTGTCGAGGTCCATCATCCTCGCCCCGAGGGGGGTGCCCTTTCGGGGTCCATCGTCCTCGCCCCCGGACGCATGACCTGTCGGGGTCCCTCGTCCTCGAACCCGGGGCAATACACTTTCAGAGTACGTCGTTATCGGCCCCAGGGCAATGGTCAATACAGAGACATTGTCCTCCCCCCCGGAGGGATGCTCTGTCAGGGTCCGTCGTCCTCCTCTCCGGGTGGGATGCTCTGTCGGCGTTCATCGTCCTCGCCACTGGGGGCATGACCTGTTGGGGTCCCTCGTCCTCGCCCCTGGGGCAATAAACTTTCGGATTCCGTCATCCTCGGCCCCGGGTGATGGTCAGTAGGCATACGTCGTCCTCGCCCCAGGGGGAGGCTCTGTCGGGGTCCCTCGTCCTCGCCCCCGGGAGGATGATCTTTTGGCGTCCGTCGCCCTCGTCCCTGGGAGATGCTCTGTCGGGGTCCGTCGTACTCGCACCGGGGGGATGATTGGTCAGGGTCCGTCGTTTTCGCCCGCGGGTCAATTCTCCGTCGAGGTCCATCATCCTCGCCCCAGGGGGAGGCTCTGTCGGGGTCCCGCATCCTCGCCCCCGGGAGGTTGATCTTTCATCGTCCGTCGCCCTCGTCCCAGGGGGATGTTCTGTTGGGGTCTGTCGTCTTCCCACCGGGGAGATGCTCTGTCGTGGTCTGTCGTCTTCGCCCCTGGGAGGATGATCTTTCGGCGTCCGTCGCCCTCGTACCAGGGAGATGCTCTGTCAGGGTTCGTCGTCCTCACACCGGGGGAATGATCAGTCAGGGTCAGTCGTCCTCAGCCCCGGAGGGATGCTCTGTCGAGGTCCATCACTCTCGCCCCAGGGAAATGCCCTGTCGGGCTCTGTCATCCTCGCCCCCAGGCGCATGACCTGTCGGGGTCCTTCGTCCTCGACCCTGGGGCAATACACTTTTGGAGTCCGTCGTCCTCAGCCCCGGGGCGATGGTCAATAGAGATACGTCGTCCTTGCCCCCGGGGGGATGCTCTCTCAGAGTCCGTTGTCCTCCTCTCCGGGTGGGATGCTCTGTCGGCGTCCATCGTCCTCGCCCCCGGGGCGATGTTCTCTCGGGGTCCGTCGTCCTCGCCCCGAGGAGATGCACTGTCGATGTCCGTCGTCATTGGAACCCGGGGATGATCTGTCATGGTCCGTCGTCCTCGCCCCCGAGAGAATGATCTTGCGGCGTCCATCGCCCTCGTCTTGGGGCGATGCTCTGTAGGTGACCCTTGTCCTTTCCCCGAAAAAATGTTTTGTCAGGGTCTGTCGATCTCGCCCCACGGGGATGCCCTATAGGGGTGCGTCCTTCTAGCCCCTGGGGCGATGTTCTGTCGGGGTCTGTCGTCCTCACCCCACAGGGATGCCCTGTTGGGGTCCGTCCTTCTCGCCCCTGGGGCGATGGTCTGTCAGGGTCTGTCGTCCTCGTTCCGGGGGGATGCCTTGTCGACGTCCGTCGTCATCGCACCCGGGAGGATCAATTGTCGGTGTCTGTCATGCTCAACCCCGTGGCAATGCTCTGTTGGAGTCCCTCGTCTTCGCCCGCGGGGCGATGCTCTGTCACGGTCCGTCTCCCTCGTCACCCAGGGATTCTCTCTCAGGGACCATCACCCTCTTTCCAGGGCGATGCTCTGTCAGGGTCCATCGCCCCCTTCCCGAGGCGTTGCTCTGTCGGGGTCCATCGTCCTCGCCCCCGGGGCAATGCTCTCTCGGGTTCAGTCATCCTCGCTCCACGGGGATGCCCTGTCAGGGTCCATCGTCCTCACCCCCAGGGCAATGCTCTGTCGGGGTCCGTCGTCCTAAACCCTGGGGTGATGCTCTGTCAGGCTCTGTCGTCCTTGCCCTCGGGAGGATTGTCTTTCAACATCCGTCGTACTTGCCCCCGGGGGGATGATCTGTCGGGGTCCCTCGTCCTCGAACCCGGGGCAATACACTTTCAGAGTACGTCGTTATCGGCCCCGGGGCAATGGTCAATACAGAGACATCGTCCTCGCCCTCTGAGCGATGCTCTGTCAGGGTCCGTCTCCCTCGTCTCCCGGGGATGCCCTGTCAGGGTCCATCGCCCACGTCCCAGGGCGATGCTCTGTCAGGGTTCGTCACCCTCGTCCCGGGGCGATGCTCTGTTGGGGTCTGTTGTCCGCGCCCCTGGGGCAATGATTTGTCAAGGTCTGTCGTCCTCGCCCCAAGGGGATGCCCTGTCGAGGTCCGTCCTTCTCACCCATGGGGCGATGCTCTGTCGGGGTTTGTCATCCTCGCACCGGGGTGATGCCTTGTCGGGGTCCGTCGTCATCCCAACCGGGAGGATCAGTTGTCGGTGTCCGTCGTCCTAAACCCCAGGGCAATGATCTGTCGGGGTCCGTTGTCCTCGCCCTCGGGGTGATGCTCTGTCACGGTCCTTCTCCCTTGTCGCCCGGGGATTCTCTCTCAGGGTCCATTGCCCTCGGCCCAGGGCGATGCCCTGTCAGGGTCTGTCGCCGTCATCCCGGGTCGATGCTCTGTCGGGGTCCGTCGTCCTCGCCCCCGGCACGATGCTCTGTCGGGGTCCGTCGTCCTCGCCCCGGGGAGATGCCCTGTCGGGATCCGTCGTCATCGCACCCGGGAAGATCATTTCGGTGTCCGTCGTCCTCAACCCCGTGGCAATGCTCTGTTGGGGTCCCTTGACCACGGCCTCGGGGCGATGATCTGTCGGGGTCTGTCTTCCTTGTCCCCGGGAGGATGGTCTTACGACATCCGTCACTCTTGTCCCGGAGGTATGCTCTGTCAGGGTCCGTCGTCCTCGCCCCAGAGGGATGCCCTGTCGTGGTCTCTAGTCTTCGTACCCGGAAGGATCATCTGTCGGTGTATGTCGTCCTCACCCCTGGGCCAATGCCGTGTCGGGGTCCCTCGTCCACTTCCCCGATGGGATCATCTGTCGGGATCCGTCATCCTCGCCACCTCAACGATGTTTTTTGGCGTCAGTCGCCCTCGTCCTGGGGAGATGCTCTGTCGGGACCCCTCCTCCTCTCCTTGGGAGGGTACTCTCTCGGGGTGCGTCGCAGTCGTCCCAGGGCGATCATCTGTCAGGGTCTGTCCTCCTCGCCCTCGGGACGATGCTCTTTCGGGGTCCGATGTCCTCGCCTTGGGGAGATCATCTCTCGGCATCCGTCGCCCTTGTCGCGGGGCAATGCTCTGTCGGGGTCCCTCCTCCTCTCCTTGAGGGCATTCTTTGTCGGGGTTCGTCACCGTCGTCCTGGAGGGATCATCTCTCAGGGTCCATCGTCCTCTCCCCGGAGAGATGATCTGTCGGGGTCCCTCATCCTCGCACGGGGGGGATGTTCTCTTGGGGTCCCTCGTCCTCGCCCTCAGGTGGGTTCCTCTGTCACGGTTCCTCGTCCTAGCCCCTGGGATGATGATCTTTCGGCGTCCGTCACCCTCGACCCGGGGCGATGATTTGACGGGGTTCATCATCCTCGAACCGGGAGGATACACTGTTGGGGTCCATCGTCCTGGGGGATGATCTCTCGGAGTTCGTCGTCCTGGCCCCGGGGGGTTGCCCTTTCTGTGTCCACCCTCCTCGCCCCGAAAGAGGATTGGAGTGTCTCGTCATCTCCATCCTTTCTGTGTGGGGATCGTGGAGTTGGTCAGGACATCTCCGCCCCCATCCCATTACTGGGGAAGGGTCCGGGTGGTCTCGGTGCTTACCTTGGGGTGAGTGGGGATGCTCTCCGTGGAGCGGAGCAGTATCTGGTGGGGTCTCTGCGCCCTTAGTTGCCGCTCCTTCAATATAGGGGGTCAGGATCGTCTCCGCCCTCGTTTTTTGTTGGGATGAGTGGTCAGGTCACGTCCATCCTCCGTCTCTGAAACACAGAGGGCATGGGTGGTCTCCGTCCACCTCACCTTTGGCAGGTTGAGGGCGCCTGCTCGTTCCGGGGGAGCACCGAGTAGTGCTGGGGAGCGGTGTCTCCGTCGTCCTCGCCCCGGGGCGATGCTCTGTCAGGGTCTGTCGTCTTTGCCCCGTGTCCATCGTCCTGGCCCCCGGGGAGATGCACTGTCAGTGTCCACCCTCCTCACCCCAATGAGAGGACCGGGGAGCGGGGTGTCGCCATCGTTATCCTGCGTGGAAATATGTGTGTGGGGCGGAGAGTGTCAGGTCACCGGGGTCTTCCTCCACCATGGATGGGGGCCAGGTGATCTGTGCTCATCGCGGTGTAGGCGCCGGGGGTCTCCATGGAGCAGAGTCACGGGTCAGGTCTCCGGGCCCTTCGTTGCCGGGCAGACGGCGCAGAGCGGATCTCAGCCTGATCCGTGGGTCTCCTCCTGGTGCGCTTCTCGGGGCTCGTCTCCCAGGGACCCCTCCTCCTCTTTCCGCCGCCGTCTCTGCTGAGGGCCCGAGCCAGCGGGGCTCTTTATATACCCAGACCAAGCCCCGCCCCTTTCAGGCACAGCCAATAGGAGCCCAGGAACAAGCATGGGGGCGGAGCACCCAGCATTGCTCATTGTGATGTCACAAAGAGGAGGCGTGGCCACAGCGTGACGGAGCGTTCTGATTGGTCAGAAGGAGAAAGAGCAGAAAAGGGGCGTGGCTCAGGCCCGGGGTGGGAGGGGCAGGTGTGAGTGCGAGTTGGGGGCTGGGCCGAGGGTCACACCGGGATTTTGGGAGCAGCTCCAGGCACTCCCAGTCCCTCCACAGCTCTCCTGGGCCCCTTCCGGCACTGCAAGAAACAAAGGAAGGGGTCTCTGGGCGTCCCAGCCCCATTCCAGGAGTCGACAAGTGTCGACAGCGTGACGAGAAGTTGCAACACTTATGGCTACAAGGACTTTTCAGGATTTATTCACCAATAACACACTGCCAACAAAGAGATTTATGTTTTTAATGCAATACTAAAATTTTGTCTAATTGCAGTGTGAACTTTCTTAGCCAATCCTGTTCTGGCACACAGACCTAGTCTAAGACTTTTTGTCACATCTGCGACTAATTTTATTCTTCTTTTTATCTTAAAATATACAGCTGAGCTTTTCTCACCTAAATACATCTCTGCTTTCATCTACATTTTTGCTTCTAGCACCTAAGTTGGAAGCATTTCCTGAGGCCTCCGGTCAAATCCTGTGTTCTTTTCTAGACTTTGATTGACAGGCCCAATGTCGAGAGAATTCCTTGCATTTTCAATTCCAACAGAATCTCACAGACCCGAGGCTCTCTTGTGACACAGTAGGGCCTGGTGGAACCAAGGGCAGCGTTGTGACACCCCAGAACCGCACGGAACTGAGCGTCCATCGTGACACAGCGGGGCCTGGGGAAAGGAAATCTCACTGCCAAAGCATTTCTGGCTGATAAAAGTTTGATTTGGGCCAGTTTTTTCTGGGCCAACACCCAGGGATGCTCGAGGGTCTCCATCCCTCTGGGCCTGGGAAATGCTCGAGGTGGCCGGGGGGTTTCTGTCCCTCTCCCTTGGGGGTGGGGTCTTCATCCCTCTGGAGACACCACAGGATGAGCGCCCCGAGCATCCCCCGGTGTGACACGGCCAGCGAGCCCCACCCCTGAGCATCTTCCGGTGTGACATGGCCAGAGAACTTCCAGCCCCGCCATGCCCCAGTGTGACACGGCCAGAGACCTCCAGCCCTGCCATTCCCCTCAGGAGAGGCCTGAAACACCCAGGTCCTCCCAGGGAGGAGGGGAACAAAGACATCGTTGGGCCCCCCGCGCTCGCTGCCCGGCTGAGGGTCTCGGTCCTCCTCTTCATGGGGCGGGGGGGGGCTTTGAGCTTGGTTTGGGTGGTGAGGGACTCGTTGCGAGAGTAAAGACCAGGCACAGCACTTGATGTGATTTTTGCCAATTTTATTTTGGCCTTAGATTTTTTGAACCGGGGTGATGGCCAGACCCCTCCGATTTGGGGGGCCGGCGCGGTCCCTCGCTGCCCTGGTGCTTGTCTGTCTTTAGCTTTGTTGAGCCGGGGTGGTGTCCGACCCCCTCCGATTTTGGGAGGCCGCTGTGCTCTCCATCCACCTTACCTTTGGCAGGCTGTGCTGTCTTTGTCGCCTTTTGGCGGGGAGGGGAAAGTGCTGTCGGTGTGCGTCGTCCTTGCCCCCGGGGGGAGGCTCACCCCCTGTCCTGGGGTGACGTTGCAGTGCTTTACATCCACAATCGTGTTCTGCTCATGCCTGGAGGGTTTGTTTTGTCAAGCTAGACAGCGCCCCTCCCCATCGGTGAGCTGCTGCCGCTGTGCTGCTTGCAAGCTGCTGCCCCCTCTCCCCCGCTGCGTGGCTCGGCCCCTTTTAGCTGCTTCTGCTTGCTTAGCTGCTGCTTCTTCCCCCCACTTTGCTTAGGTTGCTTCGCTTTATTTTTCCTTCCCTTATTAGCTTGGAATACCACGTGAACCTGATCCTGGACGACCTGGAACATCAAGATACCCCGGGCGCCTGCTCGTGAAAAGAAATACACGTTTCTGCCCTCCTTGGGACCGGAGACGTTTTGAGGCTGTACATCCACTCGGATGGGTGAAGTTTGCTGCGTCCACCGTGGCTGTTTTTTTCTTGCGTTGGGGCGAGATTTTTCTGTGTGTTTGCTAAACAAACAAGTTTTTTTGACTTTTACTCTGAGGAAAATCTTCCCGAAGCCGGTGTTGGGTCGGGGAATAGTTTGGAGATTTTGTTGCTTAAGGGGTTCCTTTTGGAGATTCTTCCTTTAATTTGCCCTAAACCAAGACATGCTCATATCTGCGCTCACCACGGGAGATGCTCTGTCCGTGTCAGCGGTAGCCCCTGGGCGATGCTCTGCTCACCCACGGGGAAACGTTCTTTCAGGGTCCGTCGTCCTCGGCCCCTGTGAGATGCTCTGTCGCGGCCTGACGTCCTCGCCCCCGGGGGGATACTCTGTCGGTGTCCGTCGTCCTCGCCCCCGAGGCGCTGCTCTGTCGGGTTCCACTGTCCTCGCCCCAGGGGATGCCCTGTCAGGGTCCGTCGTCATCGCACCCGGGAGGATCATCTGTTGCTGTCCGTCGTCCTCACCCCCGGGGAAATGCTCTGTCGGGGTTCCTTGCCCTCGTCCCTAGGCAATGCTCTGTTAGGGTCTGTCGCCCTCGTCCTGGGCGATGCTCTTTTGTGGTCCGTCGTCCTCACCCCCGGGGCAATACACTTTTGGAGTCCGTCGTCCTCGCCCCCGTGGTGATCGGTTGTAGGGATACGTCGTTCTCGCACCGGTGGGATGCTCTGTCGGGGTCCGTCATCCTCGCCCTTGGGAGGAGGATCTTTCGGCGTCCGTCGCCCTCGTCCCGGGGGAATTTTCTGTCGGGTTCCGTCATCCTCGCACCGGAAGGATGCTCTGCCAGGGTCCGTCGTCCTTGCCCCTGGGGCGATGCTCTGTCGACGTCCATAGTCCTCGCCCTGGCGGGATGCCCTATCTGTGTTTGTTGTCATCGCACGCGGGAGGATCATCTGTCGATGTCCGTCGTTCTCGCCCCTGGGACGATGCTCTGTCGGGGTCTCTCGTCCTCAACCCTGGGGGATGGTCAGTCGGGATACGTCATCCTCTCCCCCAGGGGATGCTCTATCGGGGTCCGTCGTCCTCGCCCCCAGGTGCATGCTCTGTCGGGGTCCCTCGTCCTCGCCCCTGGGGCAATACATTTTTGGAGTCCGTCGTCCTCGGCCCCGGGGTTATGGTCAGTAGGGATAAGTCGTCCTCGCCTCAGTGGTATGCTCTGTCGGGGTCCGTCTTCCTCGGCCCCGGGAGGATGATCTTTCGGTGCCCGTTGCCCTCGTCCCAGGGGGACGTTCTGTCGGAGTCTGTCGCCTTCGCACTGTGGGGATGCTCCTTCAGGGTCCGTCGTCCTAGACCCTGGCAGCGATGCTCTGTCGGGGTCTGTCGTCCTCGTCTCCCGGGGGGATGCTTGGCCGTGGTCCGTCGTTCTCGCCCCCGGGGGTATGATCTGTCGAGTACCTCCTCCTACGTATCCCGGGGGGCATGATCTGTTGGGGTCCCTCGTGTTCGGCCCGAGGCAATACACTTTCTTGAGTCCATCGTCCTCGACCCGGGGCGATGGTCAGTAGGGATACGTCATCCTGGCCCCAGGGGAAGGCTATGTCGGCGTCCCTCGTCATCACACTGGGGGATGATCGGTCAGGGTCCGTCGTCCCTCGCCCCCAAGGCGATGCTCTGTCGAGGTCCATCGTCCTCGCCCTGGGGGATGCTCTGTCGGGGTCTGTCGTCCTCGCCCCGGGGATATGACTTGTCGGGGTCCCGGGCGATGGCCAATAGAGATACGTCTTCCTCGCCCCCAGAAGGATGCTCTGTCGGGGTCCTTCATCCTCCTCTCCTGGGGGATGCACTGTGGTGTCCATCCTCCTCGCACCTGGGGGCATGACCTGTTAAGGTCCCTCGCCCTAGCCCCGGGGCAATACATTTTCAGAGTCCATCGTCCTTGGCCTCGGGGCGATGATAATAAGGGATATGTCATCCTCGCCCCAGTGGGATGCTCTGTCGGGGTCCCTCGTTCTCGCCCCAGTGGGATGATCTTTCAGCATCCGTCACCCTCGTCTAAAAACGATGATCTCTCGGGGTCCGTTGTCCTAGAACCGGGGCAATGATTTGTTGGGGTCCATCGTCCTCGAACTGGGGGATGCTCTGTCGGGGTCCATCGTCCTCACCACCGGGGGGATGCTCTGTCGTGGTCCGTCTTCCTTGCCCTGGGGAGATGCTCTGTCGGGGTCGCTCATCCTCTCACTGGAGGCATGCTCTATCTGGGTCCACCGTCCTCGCCCCCAGGAGGATGATCTTTCATCGTCCGTCGCCCTCATCCGGGGAGATGCTTTGTCAGGGTCCGTCATAATCGCCCCTGGGAGGATGATCTTTCAGCGTCCGTCGCCCTCGTCCCAAGGGGATGCCCTGTCGGGGTCTTTCGTCATCGCACCCGGGAAGATCATCTGTCGATGCTCGTCCTGGGGAGATGCTCTGTCAGGGATCGTCGTCCTCGCACTGAGGGGATGATCAATCAGGGTCTGTCGTCCTTGCCCCTGGGGCGATGCTCTGTCGAGTTCCATGGTCCTCGGCCCAGAGAACGCCCTATTGGGGTCCGCCGTCATCGTACTTGGGAGAATCATCTGTCGGTGTTCGTTGTACTCACCCCCAGGTCAATGCTCTGTCGGGCTCCCTCGTCCTCACCCTTGGGGCTATGATCTTTCAGGGTCCGTTGCGCTCGTGCAGTGGGGATGCTCTGTCACGATCCGTCGTCCTCACCCCTGGGATAATACACTTTCGAGGTCCGTCGTCCTCACTCCCGGGGCGATGGTCAGTAGGGATACGTCATACTCGCCCCCAGGAAGATGGTCTTGCGGTGTCCGTCGCCCTCGTCCCGGGGCGATGCTCTGTCGCGGACCCTCGCCCTCGCTCCACGAAGATGCCCTGTCGGGGTCCGTCGTCCTCGCCCCCAGTGCGATGCTCTGTCGGGGTCTGTCATTCTCGCCCCCACAAGGATGATCTTGTGGCGTCCATCGCCCTCGTGCTCTGTCAGGGTTCGTTGTCCTCGCCCCGGGGGGATGCCTTGTCGGGGTCCGTCGTCATCGCACATGGGAGGATCATTTGTCGGTGTCCGTCGTCCTCAACACCGGGCCAATGCTCTGTCGGGGTCTCTCGTCCTTGCCCTAGGGGCGATGCTCTGTCGGGGTCTGTCGTCCTCGCCCCCGGGAGGATGGTCTTTTGGCATCCGTCTCCCTCGTCCCTGGGGGATGCTCTGTCGGGGTCCGTCGTCCTCTCCCCGGGGGATGCCCTGTCGGGGTCTCTCGTCATCCCAACCGGAAGGATTATCTGTCAGTGTCCGTCGTCCTCACCCCCGGGGCAATGACCTGTCGGGGTCCCTCGTCCTCGTCCCATAAAGATGATCTGTAAGGGTCCATCGCCCGCGTCCCGGGTCGATGCTCTTTCAGGGTCCGACATCTCCAGCCCCAGGTCGATGCCCTGTCTGGGTCTGTCGTCCTCGCCTTTGGGAGGATGATCTGTCGAGGTCCCTCGTCCTCGCTCCAGGGACAATACACTTCCGGGATCCATCGTCCTCGCTTTCAGGGCGATGGTCAGTAGGGATATGGCATACTCGCCTGCGGGAGGATGATCTTGTGGCATCCGTTGCTCTGTCGGGGTCCGTCATCCTCGCACCGGGGTGATGCCTTTTCGGGGTCTGTCGTCATCGCCCCCGGGAGGATCATTTGTCGGTGTCGGTCGTCCTCAACCCCAGGGCAATGCTCTGTCGGGGCCCCTCGTCCTCGCCCTCGGGGCGATGCTCTGTCAGGGTCTGCCTCCCTCGTCTCCCAGGGATGCTCATTCAGGGTCCATTGCCCTCGTCCCAAAGCGATGCTCTGTCATGGTCTGTCGCCCTCGTCCCGGAGAGATGCTCTTTCGGGGTCTTTCGTCAACGCCCTGGGGCAATACCTTTCAGGGTCCGTTGTCCTTGCTCTGGGGCTATGTTCTGTAGAGGTCTGTCATCCTTGCCCCACGGGTATGACCTGTCGGGGTCCGACGTACTCGGCCCCGGGGCGATGCTCTGTCAGGGTGTGTCGTCCTCGCCCTAGGGGGATGCTCTGTCGGGGTCTGTTGTCCTCGTTACCCAAGGATGCCCTGTCGGGTTCCGACGTCCTTGGCCCTGGGGCGATGCTCTGTCAAGGTGTGTCGTCCTCGCCCTAGGGGATGCTCTGTCGGGGTCCGTTGTCCTCGTTGCCCGGGGATGCTCTGTCAGGGTCTGTCGTCCTCGCCCTCGGGGAGATATTCTGTCAGGGTCCCTCATCCTTGCCCCCGGGGCAATACACTTTCGAGGTCCGTCGTCCTCGCTCCAAGGACGATGGTCTGTAGGGATACATCATACTCGTCCCTGAGAGGATGATCTTGCGGCTTCCGTCGCCCTCGTCCCAGGGCGATGCTCTGTCGAGGGCCCTCGTCCTCGTCCCGAAGGGATTTTCTGTCGGGGTCCGTCTCCCTCGTCTCCTGGCGATGCTCTGTCAGGGTCCATCGCCCTCGTCCCAGGACGATGCTCTATCAGTGTCTGTCGCCCTCGTCCCACGGCGATGCTCTGTCGGGTTCCGTCATCCTCGGCTCTGGGGCGATGCTCGGTCGGCGTGTGTCGTTCTCGCCCCAGGGGGATGCTCTGTCAGGGTCCGTTGTCCTTGTTACCCGGGGATGTCCTGTCAGGGTCCGTCGTCCTCTCCCTCGTGGGGATGCAATTTTGGTGTCCCTTGTCCTCGCCCCTAGGGCAATTCTCGTTCGGGGTTTGTCGTCCTCGCCCCACGGGGATGCCCTGTCGGGGTCTGTTGTCATCGCACCCGGGAGGATCATTTGTCGGTGTCCGTCGTCCTCAAACCCGGGGCGATGCTCTGTCAGGGTCTGTCGTCCTTGCCCCCGGGAGGATGATCTCTCGGCGTCCGTCGCCCTCGTCCCGGGGTGATGCTCTGTTGGGGTCCTTCTCCCTCGTCTCCCAAGGATGCTCTGTCGGGGTCTGTCGTCCTCGCACCGGAAGGAAGGCTTGTCGGGGTCTGTAATCCTCGCCCCACGGGGATATCCTGTCGGAGTCCATCCTCCTCGCCCCCTGGGCTATGCTCTGTCGGAGTCTGTCGTCCTCGCACCGGTAGGAAGCCATGTCGGGGTCCGTCGTCCTCACCCCCGGGGCGATGCTCTGTCAGGGTCTGTCATCCTTGCCCCACGGGGAAGCCCGGTTCAGGGTCCGTCATCCTCGCCCCCGGGGCGATTCTCTGTCGGGGTCTGTCGTCCTTGCCCTGGGGAGATGCCCTGTCAGGGTCTGTCGTCATCGCACCCGGGAGGATCACTTGTCGGTGTTAGTCGTCCTCAACCCCGGGGCAATGCTCTGTCGGGGTCCCTTGTCCTCGCCCACGAGGCGATGTTCTGTCGGGGTCTGTCGTCCTTGCCCCCAGGAGGATGGTCTTTCGACATCCGTCACCCTCGCCCCAGGGGGTTTTCTGTCAGGGTCCGTCGTCCTCGCCCCGGAGGGATGCCCTGTCGCGGTCTCCCGTCATCGTACCCGGAAGGATCATATGTGGGTGTATGTCGTCCTCACCCTTGCAGCAATGCCCTGTCGGGGTCCCTCGTTCTCACCCTGGGAAGATGATCGGTCAGTGTCCGTCGCCCTCTTCCCTGGGGGGATGATCTGTCGAGGTTTGTCGTCCTCGTACCGGGGGGATGCCTTGTTGAGGTCCGTCGTCATTGCACCCGGGAGGATCAACTGTCGGTGTCCGTCGTTCTCAACCCCGGGGCAATGCTCTGTTGGGTACACTCATCCTCGCCCCGAATGGATGATCTGTCGGCATCCATCGTGCTCGCCCTTGGGATAACACAAGGGGTCTGTCGTCCTTGCACCCGAGGCGATGGTCAGTAGGGATACGTCCTCCTCGCCCCAGTGGGATGCCTTGTCGTGGTCCCTTGTCCTCGCCCCCAAGAGGATGATCTTTCAGCATCCGTGGCCCTCGTCCCGGGGGAATGATCTGTCGGCGTCCCTCGTCCTTGACCCCCGAGGCAATACACTTTGGGGTCCGTCTTCCTCTCTCCCGGGGCGATGGTCAGTAGGGATACGTCATACTTGCCCCCGAGAGGATGATCTTGCGGAGACCGTCGCCCTCCTCCTAGGGCGATGCTCTGTTGGTGGCCCTCGTCCTCGCCCCGGAGGAGATGCTCTGTCGGGGTCTGTCGTCCCTCGCCCCACGGGGATGCCCTGTCGGGGTCCATCCTCTTAGCCCCTGGGCTATGCTCTGTTGGAGTCTGTTGTCCTCGCACCGGTGAAAGCCTTGTCGGGGTCCGTCATCATCGCACCCGAGAGGATCATTTGTCAATGTCCGTCATCCTCATCCCTGGGGCAAGGTTCTGTCGGGGTCCCTCGTCCTCGCCCTCGGGGCGATGCTCTGTCACAGTCCGTCTCCCTCATCGCCTGTGGATTCTCTGTCCAGGTCCATCGCCCTCGTCCCAGGGCGATGTTCTGTCAGGGTCTGTCGCCCTCGTCCCGGGGGATGCTCTGTCGGGGTCCGTCGTCCTCGCCCCAGGGATGCCCTGTTCAGGGTCCGTCGTCCCTGCCCTGGGAGCTGCTCTGTCGGGGTCTGTCTTCCTCGCCCCGGGGAGATGCCCTGTCGGGGTCCGTCGTCATCGCACCCGGGAGGATCATTTGTCGGTGTCCGTCGTCCTCAACCCCGGGGCAATGCTCTGTCGGGGTCCCTTGTCCTCTCGAGGCGATGCTCTGTCGGGGTCTGTCATCCTTTCCCAGGGTGGATGGTTTCGACATCCGTCACCCCTCGCCCCAGGGGATGCTCTGTCGGGGTCCGTCATCCTCGCCCCGGGAAGATGCCCTGTCGGGGTCTGAAATCATGCTCCCGGGAGGATCATTTGTCGCTATCCGTCGTCCTCAACCCCGGGGCAATGCACTCTCGGGGTCCTTGTCCTCGCCTCCAGGGCAATGCCCTGTCAGGGTCCGTCGTCCTCGCCCTCGGGGAATGATCTCTCAATTTGTCGTCCCTCACCGGGGGATGCCTTCTTGGGGTCCATAATCATCGCACCCAGGAGGATCATTTGTCAGTGTCATTCGTCCTCAACCCCGTGGCAATGATCTGTCAAGGTCCCTAGTCCTCGCCCCTTAAAGCGATGCTTTGTCAGGGTCCGTCTCCCTCGTCTCGCAGGGATGCTCTGTCAGGGTCCATCGCCTTCGTTCCAGGGCGATGCTCTGTAGGGGTCTGTCGTCCTAGCCTCACGGGGATGCCCTGTCCGGGGTCCGACGTCCTTGGCCCTGGGAGATGCTCTGTCGGGGTGTGTCGTCCCTGCCCCGGGGGATGCTCTATCAGGGTCTGTTGTCCTCATAACCCGGGGATGCTCAGTCAGGGCCCGTCGTCCTCGCCCTCGGGCGGATGATCTGTCAGCGTCCCTCGTCCTTGACGCCGGGGCAATACACTTTCGGGGTCCATCGTCCTCTCTCCAGGGGCGATGGTCAGTAGGAATACGTCATACTTGCCCCCGAGAGGATGATCTTGTGGAGACCGTCGCCCTCCTCCTAGGGCGATGCTCTGTTGGTGGCCCTCGTCCTCGCCCCGGAGGGATGCTCTGTCGGGGTCTGTCGTCCTCGCCCCACGGGGATGCCCTGTCGGGGTCCATCCTCTTCGCCCCCTGGGCTATGCTCTGTTGGAGTCTGTTGTCCTCGCACCGGTAGAAAGCCTTGTCGGGGTCCGTCATCATCGCACCCGAGAGGATCATTTGTCAATGTCCGTCATCCTCATCCCTGGGGCAAGGCTCTGTCGGGGTCCCTCGTCCTCGCCCTCGGGGCGATGCTCTGTCACAGTCCGTCTCCCTCATCGCCTGTGGATTCTCTGTCAGGGTCCATCGCCCTCGTCCCAGGGCGATGTTCTGTCAGGGTCTGTCGCCCTCGTCCCGGGGCGATGCTCTGTCGGGGTCCGTCGTCCTCGTCCCACGGGGATGCCTTGTTCAGGGTCCGTCGTCCCTGCCCCCTGGGCGCTGCTCTGTCGGGGTCTGTCTTCCTCGCCCCGGGGAGATGCCCTGTCGGGGTCCGCCGTCATCGCACCCGGGAGGATCATTTGTCGGTGTCCGTCGTCCTCAACCCTGCGGCAATGCTCTGTCGGGGTCCCTTGTCCTCTCTCACGAGGCGATGCTCTGTCAGGGTCTGTCATCCTTTCCCCGGGGTGGATGGTTTTCGACATCCGTCACCCTCGTCCCGGGGGGATGCTCTGTCGGGGTCCGTCATCCTCGCCCCGGGAAGATGCCCTGTCGGGGTCTGAAATCATTGCTCCCGGGAGGATCATTTGTCGCTATCCGTCGTCCTCAACCGCGGGGCAATGCACTCTCGGGGTCCCTTGTCCTCGCCTCCAGGGCAATGCCCTGTCAGGGTCCGTCGTCCTCGCCCTCGGGGGGATGATCTCTCTGAATTTGTCGTCCTCTCACCGGGGGGATGCCTTCTTGGGGTCCATAATCATAGCACCCAGGAGGATCATTTGTCAGTGTCATTCATCCTCAACCCCGTGGCAATGATCTGTCAAGGTCCCTAGTTCTCGCCCTTGGAGCGATGCTTTGTCAGGGTCCATCTCCCTCGTCTCGCAGGGATGCTCTGTCAGGGTCCATCGCCTTCGTTCCAGGGCGATGCTCTGTAGGGGTCTGTCGTCCTAGTCTCACGGGGATGCCCTGTCCGGGTCCGACGTCTTTGGCCCTGGGGAGATGCTCTGTCGGGGTGTGTCGTCCCTGCCCCGGGGGGATGCTCTATCAGGGTCTGTTGTCCTCATTACCCGGGGATGCTCAGTCAGGGCCCGTCGTCCTTGCCCTCGGGCGGATGATCTGTCAGCGTCCCTCGTCCTTGACCCCAGGGCAATACACTTTGGGGTCCGTCGTCCTCTCTCCAGGGGCGATGGTCAGTAGGAATACGTCATACTTGCCCCCGAGAGGATGATCTTGCGGCGTCCTTCGCCCTCATCCCGGGGCGATGCTCCGTCAGGGTCATTCGCCCTCGTCCCAGGGCTATGCCCTGTCGGGGTCCGTCGTCCTCGCCCCCGGGGTGATGCTCTGTCAGGGTCCGTCGTTCTCACCCTACGGGGTGTCCTGTCGGGGTCCGTCGTCATCGCACCCGGAAGGATCATTTTTCGGTGTCCGTCGTCCTCAACCCTGGGGCAATGCTCTCTCGGTGTGACTTGTCCTCGCCCCCGGGGCCATGCTCTGTCGGGGTCTGTGGTTCTTGCCCCCGGGAGGATGATCTTTAGGCGTCCTTCGCCCTCGTCCCGGGGTGATGCTCTGTCAGGGTTTGCCATCCTCGCACCGGGGGGATGCTCTGTCATCGTTCGAGATTCTCGGCCCCGGGCCGATGCTCTGTCGGAGTCCGTCGTCATCGCCTTGGCGGGATCATCTGTCGGGGTCCGTCGTCCTCGTCCTTACGATGATGATCTTTCGGCATCTGTCACCCTCATCCTGGGGGGATGTTCCTTCAGGGTCCCTCGTCCACACCCTAGGGGGGATGCTCTGTCTTGGTCCCTCGTCCTCACCCCCGGATCAATGTAATGTCGGGGTTTGTCGTCCTCGGCCGCAGGGGGATGCTCTTTCGGGGTCCGTCATCTTCGCACCGGAGGGATGCTCTGTCCGTGGACAACGTCCTCGGCCCCGGGGCGATGTTTTGTCTAAGTGTGTCGTCCTCGCCCCAGGGGGATGCTCTGTCAAAGTCCGTAGTCCTCGTTAACCGGGGATGCTCTGTCAGGGTCCATCGTCCTCACCCTGAGGGGGATGATCTGTCGGGGTCAGTCATCCTCGCCACACAGGGATGCACTGTCGGGATGTGTCGTCCTCGCACTGGGGGGATGCCTTGTCATGGTTCGTCGTCATCGCACCCGGGAGGATCATTTGTCGGTGTCAGTCATCCTCAACCCCGGGGCAATGCTCTGTCGGGGTCCCTCGTCCTCGCCCTCAAGGAAATGCTCTGTCAGGGTCCATCACCCTCGTCCCAGGGCGATGCTCTGTCGAGGTCCGTTGTCCACGCACCCGGGAGGATCATTTGTCGGTGTCCGTCGTCCTCAACCCCGTAGCAGTGCTCTGTCGGGGTCCCTCGTCCTCGCCCCCGAAGGGATGATCTGTGGGGGTCTGTCGTCCTCGGCCCCGGCGGGACACCTTGTCAGGGTCAGTCGTCATTGCACCCAGGAGGATCATTTTTTGGTGTCCATCGTCCTCAACCCCGGGACAATGCTTAGTTGGGGTCCCTCGTCCTTGCCCTCGGGGTGATGCTCTGTCAGGGTCCGTCTCCCTCGTCTCCCAAGGATGCTCTGTCAGGGTCCATCGCCATCGTCCCAGTGCGATGCTCTGTCAGGGTCCATTGCCCTTGTCCCAGGACTATGCTCTGTCAAGGTCCGTCGTCCTCGTGCCAGGGGCAATACACTTTCAGGGTCCGTTGTCCTCGCCCCCAGGACGATGCTCTGTAGGGGTCTTTCGTCCTCGCCGCACGGGGATGCCCTGTCGGGGTCCGAAGTCCTCGGCCCCATGGCGACGCTCTGTTTGGGTGTGTCATTTTCGCCCTCGGGGGGATGATCTGTCGGGGTCGCTCGTCCTCACTCCCGGGTCGATGATCAGTAGGGATACGTCATACTCGCCCCCGAGAGGATGATCTTGCGGCATCCGTTGCTCTCGTCCTGGGGCCATGCTCTGTCGGGGTCTGTCGTCCTCGCACCGGAAGGAAGCCTTGTCGGGGTCTGTCGTCTTCGCCCCACGGGGATGCCCTGTCGGGGTCCATCCTCCTCGCCCCCTGGGCTATGCTCTGTCGGAGTCTGTCGTCCTCGCACCGGTAGGAAGCCATGTCGGGGTCCGTCGTCATCGCACCCGAGAGGATCATTTGTCAATGTCCGTCGTCCTCAACCTTGGGGCAATGATCTGTCGGGGTCCCTCGTCCTCGCCCTCGGGGTGATGCTCTGTCACGGTCCGTCTCCCTCGTCGCCTGTGGATTCTCTCTCAGGGACCATCGCCCTTGTCCCAGGGCGATGTTCTGTCAGGGTCTTTCGGCCTCGTCCTGGGGCGATGCTCTGTCGGGGTCCGTCGTCCTCGCCCCCGGGGCGATGCTCTGTGGGGGTCTGTCATCCTCGCACCACGGGGATGCCCTGTTCAGGGTCCATCATCCTCGCCCCCGGGGCGATTCTCTGTCGGGGACTATCGTCCACGCCCCGGGGAGATGCCCTGTCAAGGTCCAGCGTCATCGCACCCGGGAGGATCATTTGTCGGTGTCCGTCGTCCTCAATCCCGGGGCAATGCTCTGTCGGGGTCCCTTGTCCTCGCCCACGAGGCGATGCTCTGTCGGGGTCTGTCGTCCTTCCCTGGGAGGATGGTTTTCGACATCCGTCACCCTCGTCCCAGGGGGATGCTCTGTCGGGGTCTGTTATCCTCGCCCCGGGGAGATGCCCTCTCGGGGTCTGTCATCATCGCACCCGGAAGGATCATTTGTCGCTGTCCGTCGTCCTCAACCCCGGGGCAATGCCCCTTCGAGGTCCCTTGTCCTCGCCTCCCAGGCGATGCTCTGTTGGGATCTGTCGTCCTTGCCCCCGGGAGGATGGTCTTTCGACATCTGTCACCCTTGTCCTGGGGGGATTATCTGTCAGAGTCCGTCGTCCTCGCCCCGGAGGGATGCCCTGTCGCGGTCTCTCGTCATCGCACCCGGAAGGATCATATGTGGGTGTATGTCGTCCTCACCCTTGGGGCAATGCCCTGTCGGGGTCCCTCGTCCTCGCCCTGGGAAGATGATCTGTCAGTGTCCGTCGCCCTCGTCCCGAGGGGATGATCTGTCGGGCTCTGTCGTCCTCGTATCGGGGGGATGCCTTGTCGAGGTCCGTCGTCATCGCAACCAGGAGGATGAATTGTCGGTGTCCATCGTCCTCAACCCCGGGGCAATGCTCTGTTGGTACACTCTTACTCGCCCCGAAGGGATGCTCTGTCGGGGTCCGTCGTCCTCGCCCTTGGGATAATACACTTTAGGGGTCTGTCGTCCTCGCCCCCGAGGTGATGGTCAGTAGGGATACGTCGTCCTCGCCCCAGTGGGATGCCTTGGCGGGGTCCCTCGTCCTCACCCACAAGAGGATGATCTTTCAGCGTCCGTCGCCCTTGTTCCGGGGGAATGTCCTGTCGGGGTCCATCGTCCTCGCCCCCGGGGCAATACACTTTTGGGGTCCGTCATCCTCGCTCCTGGAGCAATGGTCAGTAGGGATACGTTATCCTTGCCCTAGGGAGAATGAACTTGCGGCGTCTGTTGCCCTCGTCCCAAGGCGATGATTTTTCAGGGTCCGTCGTCCTCGCCCCCGAGGCAATACATTTTCAGGGTCCCTTGTCCTTGCCCCGGGGGGATGCTCTGGCAAGGTCCGTCGTCCTCGCCCCGGACGGATGCCCTGTTGGGGTCCATCGTCCTCGCCCCCGGGGCGATGTTCAGCAGGGATACGCCATCGTCGCCCCCGGTGGAGGCTCTGTCAGGATACGTCGTCCTCGCCTCCGGGAGGATGATCGTTCGGCGTCCATCGCACTCGTCCGTTAGTGATGCTCTGTCGGGGTGCATCGTCCTCGCCCTGGGGGGATGCTCTGTCAGGGTCTGTCGTCCTCGCCCCCGGGGAAATGCTCGGTCGGAGTCCATCATCCTCGCACCAGAGGGATGCTCTGTCGGGGTCCGTCGACCTCGTCCTCCGGGGATGCTCTGTCTGGGTCCGTCGTACTTGCACCCGAGGCAATGCTCTGTCGGGGACCATCGTCCTCGCCCCCGGTGGGACGATCTGTTGGGGTCCCTCGTCCTCGCCCCCGGGGCAATACAGTTTCGGGGTCCGTCGTCCTCGCCCCTGGGGCAATGGTCAGTAGGTATACGTTGTCCCTCGCCCAAGGGGGAGGCTCTGTCAGGGTACCTCGTCCTCGCCCCCCTGGGGCGATGGTCAGTAGGGATACGCCATACTCGCTCCCGAGAGGATGATCTTGCAGCGTCTGTTGCCCTCATCCCGGGGCGATGCTCTGTGGGGACGCTCGTCCTCGCCCCGAAGGGATGCTCTGTCCGGTTCTGCGTTTTCGCCCCGAGGGGATGCCTTGTCGGGGTCTGTCGTCCACGCCCCCGGGGCGATGCTTTGTCGGGTTCTGTCGTCCTCGCCCCGGGGAGATGCCCTGTCGCAGTCAGTCGTCATCGCACCCGGGAGGATCATTTGTCGGTGTCCATCATCCTCAATCCCGTGGGCGATGCTTTGTCGGGGCCCGTCGTCCTCACACCGGGGGGAGGCTCTTTCAGGGTCCGACGTCCTCGGCCTCGGGGCAATGCTCTGTCGGGGTCCGTCGTCATCGCCTTGGGGGGATCATATGTCGGGGTCCGTCATCCTCACCCCCACGGTGATGATCTTTCGACATCTGTCGCCCTCATCCTTGGGGGGATTTCCTCTAAGGGTCACTGGTCCACGCCCCCAGGGGAGGCTCTGTCTGGGTCCCTCGTCTTTGCCCCCAGGGCAATGCTCTGTCGGGGTCCGTCGTCATCGCCCCCAGTGGGACGATTTTGGGGTCCCTCGTCCTCGCTCTCGGTGCAATACAATTTCAGGATCCATCGTCCTCGCCCCCGGGGCGATGGTCAGTAGGTATACGTTGTCCTCGCCCAAGGGGGAGGCTCTGTTGGGGTCCCTCGTCCTCCCCCCTGGAAGGACGACCTTTTGGCGTCCGTCGCCCTCGATCTGGGGGATGCTCTGTCAGGATTCGTCGTCCTCGCACCAGGGGTATAATCGGTCCAGGTCCGTCGTCCTCGCCCCCGGGGCGATAGTCTGTCAGGGTCCCTCATCATCGCCCCGGAAAGATGATCTGTCAGGGTCCGTCGCCCTCGTCCCGGGGCAATGCTCTGTCGGGGACCGTCGTCCTCGCCCCCGGGTGGATGCTCTGTCGGGGTCCATCGTCCTCGCCCCGGAGGGACGGTCTGTAGGGTTCCGTCGTCCTTGCCCCAGGGGGATGCCCTTTCAGAGTCCATCGTCGTCGCGCCCAGGGCGACGATCTTTCGGGGTCCGTCGTCCTTGCCCCGGGGCGATGCCCTGTCGGGGTCGGTCGTCATCGCACACGGGAGGATCATTTGTCGTTGTCCGTCGTCCTAGTTACCCGGGGCGATGCTCTGTCAGGGTCCGTCGTCCTCACCCCAGAGGCAATATATTTTTCGAGTCCGCGTTCCTCGCTCGCGGGGCAATGCTCTGTAAGGGTCTGTCGTCCTCGCCCTACAAGGATGGATTGTCAGGGTCTGATGTCCTCAGCCCTGGGGCAATGCTCTGTCGGGTTGTGTCTTCCTCGCCCCGAGGGGATGCTCTGTTGGGGTCCTTTGTCTTTGTTACCTGGGGACGCTCTGTCAGGGTCCGTCGTCCTAGCCCCCAGGGCAATACATTTTCGGGGTCCGTCGTCCTCGCTCGCGGGGTGATGGTCAGTAGGGATACATCATACTCGCCCCCGAGAGGATGATCTTGCGACGTCCATCGCCCTCGTCCACAGGCAATGCTCTGTCAGGGTCATTCGCCCTCGTCTCCGGGCAATGCCCTGTCGGGGTCCGACGTCCTCGCCCCCGGGGCGATGCTCTGTTGGGGTCGTTCGTCTTCACCTTACGGGGATGCCCTGTCGGGGTCTGCTGTCATTGCACCCGGGAGGATCATTTGTCAGTGTTCGTCGTCCTGAAACCCAGGGCAATGCTCTGTCCCGGTCCCTTGTCCTCACCCCTGCAGTGATGCTCTGTCAGGGTCTGTCTTCCTCTCCCCCGGGAGGATGATCTTTCGGAGTCTGTCGCCCTCGACCCGGGGGGATGCCCTGTCGGGGTCCGTCGTCCTCACCCCGAGGGCATGCCCTGTCGGGGTCTTTCGTCATCGCACCTGAAAGAATCATCTGTCGGTGTCCATCATCCTCACCCCCAGGGCAATACCCTTTCTGGGTCCCTCGTCCTCAGCCCCGGGGGAAGATGATCTGTCAGGGCCCGTCGCCCTCGTCCCGGGGCAATGCTCTGTCAGCATCCGACGTCCTCGGCCCCGGGGTGATGCTTAGTCGGGCTCTGTCGTCATCGCCTTGGGGGGATCATCTGTCGGGGTCCGTCGTCCTCGCCCCCACGGTGATGATCTTTTGACATCTGTCGCCCTCATCCCAGGGGATGTTCTCTCGGGGTCCCTAGTCCATGCCCCCGGCGGGATGCTCTGTCTGGGTCCCTCATCCTCGCCCCTGGATCAATGCAATTTCGGGGCCCATCATCCTCACACCTAGGGGGATGCTCTGTCGGGGTCTGTCATCGCCACACCGGAGGGATGCGCTGACGGTGTCCGATGTCCTCGGCCCCGGGGCAATGCTGTGTCGGGGTGTGTCGTCCTCGCCCCGGGGATGCCCTGTCGGGGTTAATCCTCCTCGCCCCCGGGGAGATGATCTATCGGGGTCCCTCGTCCTCGCCCCAAAGGGATGCTCTGCCGGGGTCTGTCGTCTTCGCCCCAAAGGGATGCCCTGTCAAGGTCCGTCGTCCTCGTCCCCGGGGGGATGATCTGTCGAGGTCTGTAATCCACGTACCGCAGGGATGCCTTGGCGAGGTCCGTCACTTATGCAACCGGGAGGATCATTTGTCGGTGTCCGTCGTCCTCAACCCCGGGGCAATGATGTGTCAGGGTCTCTCGTCGTCGCCCTCGGAGCGATGCTCTGTCAGGGTCTGTCTCCCTCGTCTCCCGGGGATGCTCTGTCAGGGTCCATCGCCTTTGTCCCAGGGCGATGCTCTGTCAGGGTCCGTCGCCCTCGTCCCTGAGCGATGCTCTGTCGGGGTCCATCGTCCTCGCACCAGGGGGATAATCCGTCCGGGTCCATTAACCTCTTCGCACGGGTGATGCTCTGTCAGGCTGCATTGTCCTCACCCCCGAGAGGGATGCTCTGTCGCGCTTTGTCGTCCTTGCCCCCGGGAGGATCATCTGTCTGGATCCGTCATCCTCGCCACCTCAACGAAGTTTGTTCGGCGTCAGTCGCCCTGGTCGGGATCCCTCCTCCTCTCCTTGGGGGGATACTCTGTCGGGGTGCGTCACAGTCGTCCCGGTGAGATCATCTGTCAGGGTCCATCCTCCTAACCCCGGGGCGATGCTCTGTCGGGGTCCGTCGTCCTCGCCCCGGTGGGGTCTTCTCTCGGGGTCCGTCGTCCTCGCCCCTGGGGCAATTCTCTGTCGGGGTCCGACGTTCTCGCCTTGGGGGGATAATCTCTCGGCGGCCGTCGCCCTCGTCCCAGGGCGATGCTCTGTGGGGTTCCTCCTCCTCTGCTTGAGGGGAGTCTTTGTCGGGGTTCGTCGCCGTCATCACGGGGGGATCATCTGTCAGGGTCCGTCATCCTCGCCTGTGAGGGATGTTCTCTCGGGGTCCCTTGTCCTTGCCCCCGGGATGATGACGTTTCAGCGTCCATCGCCCTCGTCGCGGGGCGATGGTCTGTTGGGATTCATCATCCTCGAACCGGGAGGATGCTCTGTCCGGGTCCGTCATCCTCGCGCCCGGGGCATTACACTTTCGGGGTCCGTTGTCCTCGCCCCTGGGGCAATGCGCTGTCGGGGTCCCTCTTTCTCTCCTTGAGGGGAGTCTTTGTCAGGGTTCATCGCCGTCGTCACGGGGGGGTCATCCCTCAGGGTCCGTCGTCCTCGCCTGTGGGGGATGCTCTGTCACGGTCCCTCATCCTCGCCCCCGGGATGATAATGATTCGGCGTCCATCGCCCTCGTTCCGGGGTGATGATATGATGGGATTCATCATCCTCGAACCGGGAGGATGCACTGTCGGGGTCCCTCGTCCTCGCCCCAAGTGGATGCCCTGTCGGGGTTAGTCGTCCCCGCCCCCAGGGAGATGCTCTGTAGGGGTCCGTCGTCATCGCACCCAGGAGGATCATTTGTCGGTGTCCGTCGTCTTCAACCCCGGGGCAATGTTCTTTCAGGGTCCCTCATCCTCAACCCCGCGGCGATGCTCTGTAAGGGTCTGTCTTCCTTGCCCCCGCGAGGATGGTCTTTCAGCATCCGTCACCCTCGTCCAAGGGGGATGCTCTGTCGGGGTCCGTCATCCTCGCTCCGTAGGGATGCCCTGTCGGGGTCTCTCTTTATCACACCCAGAAGGATTATCTGTCGGTGTCCATCGTCCTCACCCCGGGGCAATGCCCTCTCGGGGTCCCTCGTTCTCGCTCCAGGAAGATGATCTGTCTGGGTCCGTAGCCCTCGTCCCGGGGCGATGCTCTGTCAGGGTCCGATGGAGTCAGCCCCGGGGCGATGCACTGTAAGGGTCTGTCGTCCTCGGCCTCGGGGGGATGATCTGTCGTGGGCCTCGTCCTCGCCCCCAGGGCAATACACTTCCGGGATCCCTCGTCCTCGCCCTTGGGGCAATGCTCTGTCATGGTTGTCTCTCTCGTCTCCCGGGGATGCTCTGTCTAGGTCCATCGCCCTCGTCCCAGGGCGACGCTCTGTCAGAGTTTGTCGCCCTCGTCCCAGGGCACTGCTCTGTCGGGGTCCGTCATCCTCGAGCCCCGGACAATACACTTTCGGGGTCCGTTGTCCTCGTCCCCGGGGCGATTCTCTGTCGGGGTCTGTCATTCTCGCACCGGGGGGATGCCTTTTCGGGATCCGTCATCATCGCATCCGGGAGGATCATTTGTCGGTGTCCATCGTCCTCAACCCCAGGGCTATGCTCTGTCGGTTTCTGTCGTCTTTGCCCCCGGGAAAGTGCTCTGTCGGGGTCTCTCATCCTCGCCCCGGGAAGGTGATCTGTCAGGGTCCGTCGCCCTCGTCCCTGCGCGATGCTCTGTCGGGGTCTGTCATCCTCTCCCCAGGGGGATGCTCTGTCACGGTCTGTCGTCCTCGCCCCCGGGGCAATGCTCTGTCGTGGTCTGACGTCCCTCGCCTCCGGGGGGATAATCTGTCGGGGTCTGTCATCCTCGCCACTTCAACGATGTTTTTTCGGCGTCAGTCGCCCTCGCTCTGTCGGGATCCCGCCTCCTCTCTTTGGGGGGATACTCTCTCGGGGTGCGTCGCAGTCGTCCCCGGGGGATCATCTGTCAGTGTCCGTCGTCCTCACCCCGGTGCGTTCCTCTGTCAGGGTCCCTCGTCCTCGCCCCGGGGGATGTTCTCTTGGGGTCCGTCGTCCTCGCCCCCAGGGGGATGCTCTGTCGGGGTCCGTTGTCCTCTAACCGGGGAGTTGTTCGGTCGGGATCTGTCGTCGTCGCCCCCGGGGGGATGCTCTGTCGGGGTCTGTCGTTTCTCGCTCCCAAGGCAATGCTCTGTCGGGGTCCCATGTCCTCGCCTTGGGGGAATCATCTCTTGGCGTCCATCGCCCTCGTCCCGGGGTGATGCTCTGTCTGGGTCCCTCCTCCTCTCTTTGAGGGGAGTCTTTGTCAGTGTTCGTCGCCGTCATCCAGGTGGGATCATCTGTCAGGGTCCGTCGTTTTCGCCTGGAGGGATGATCTAACGGGGTCCCTCGTCCTCAACCCCGGGGGGATGTTCTCTCGGGGTCCATCAATCTTGCTCCGGGGGAATGCTCTGACGAAATCCCTCGTCCTCACCCCCAGGGCAATGCCCCGTCGGGGTCCCCCGTCCTCGAACTGGGAAGATGATCTGCCCGTGTCCGTCGCCCTCGTCCCGGGGCGATGCTCTGTCGGGGTCCGTCATCCTAGCCCCGAAGGGATGCCTTGTCGGGGTCTCTCGTCATCGCACCCAGAAGGATCATCTGTCATTGTCCGTCGTCCTCTCTCCCGGTGCGATGCCCTGTCAGGGTCTGTCGTCCTCGCCCTCGGGGGGATGATCTGTCGAGGTCTGTCATCCTCGCCCCACGGGAATGCACTCTCGGGGTCTGTCGTCCTCACACCTGGGGGATGCCTTATCGGGGTCAGGCGTCATCGCACCCAGGAGGATCATTTCTCGGTGTCTGTCGTCCTCAAACCCGTGGCAGTGCTCTGTCATGGTCTGTCGCCCTCGTCCCAGGGTGATGATGTTTCGGGGTCCGTCGTCCTCACCCCCGGGGCAATACATTTTCGGGGTCCCTTGTCCTCGCCCCCAGGGCGATGCTCTGTAGGGGTCTGTCGTCCTTGTACCAGGGGGATGATCTGTCGTGGTCCGTCGTCCTCTCCCCCGGGGTGATGCTCTGTTGGGGTCTGTCGTCTCACCCTGGGGGGATGCTCTTTCGGACTCCGTCGTCCTCGCCCTCGGGGGGATGTTCTCTCGGGGTCCGTCATCATCGCCCCAGGGGAGATGCTCTGTCGGGGTCCCTCTTCTTCTCCTTGAGTGGAGTCTTTGTCGGGGTTCGTCGCTGTCGTCTCAGGGGGATTATTTGTCAGGGTCCCTCGTCCTCGCCCGTGGGGGATGTTCTCTCGGGGTTCCTCGTCCTGGCCCCCGGAGGGATTTAGTCTCGGGGTCCATCTTTCTCGCTCCAGGGGGATGCTCTATCGCGGTCTTTCTTTTTCGCCCCCGGGATGATGATCTTTCGGTGTCCGTCACCCTCATCCCGGGATGATGATCTGTCGGGGTTCATCATCCTCGAAACGGGAGGATGCCCTGTCTGGGTCCGTTGTCCTCGCCCAGGGAGGATGCTCTGTCGGGGTCCATCGTCCTCGCCCTCGGGGTGATGCTCTGTCTGGGTCCGACCTCCTCGCCGCTGGGGGGAATCATCTGTCAGGGTCTGTCGTCCTCGTCTCTGGGTGTATGATCTGTCGGGGTCCATCACCCTCGCTCCCGGGGGGATGCTCTGTCGGGGTCCGTTGCCCTCACTTCCTGGGGGATGATCTGTTGGGGTCCCTCCTCCTCCTCTTGGCTGGATACTCTGTTGCGGTCCGTGGTCCAAGGGGGATGATCTGTCGGGTTCGGTCGTCCTCGCCCTGGGGCAAATACTATCTTGGTGTCCACCCTCCTCGCCCTGACGGAAGATCGGGGTGTCTCGTCGTCTCCATCCATTCTGTGTGGGGATGGTGGGATTGGTCAGGACATCTCCGCCCGATTCCCATTACTGGGGAAGGGTGCGGGTGGTTTCGGTTCTTAAATTGGGGTGAGTGGGGATGCTCTCCGTGGAGCGGAGCAGTCTCTGGCAGGGTCTCCGCTCATTCGTTGCCGCTCCTCCGCTATACGGGGTCTGGATCATCTCCATGCTTGTTTTTTGTGGGGATGAGTGGTCAGGTCATGTCCATCCTCATTCTCTGCAACACAGAGGGCACGGGTGGTCT